>QEPC01012039.1:1095023-1150231 GCA_003113815.1 Sphenodon punctatus | reverse complement strand
CTATTCAGGAATGCAACACTGTCCTGCTAGGGTCCCTCTAGAGGCAAAGGCAGGGGCAAAAGGCTTTTTGTCATACCAGGTATGTCCCCCATCATGCATTGGGCCGTTGACAATTTGGGACAGGCCCAACGCTGCCATGGAGGCAATGAACTCACGCTCCACCCCACCAAGGCTGGTGTCAGCGTGAATGTTGAAGACCCCCAAGACCAAAGTTTTAATGGACCTATCCTCCAAGTTATCCTATTCTTTTTTAAAATTAGCTACACTACTGACCATGAGCACTTCCTCTGGCAGTAAATTCCACAAATTAATTGTGCACTGAGTAAAAAAAATACTCTCTTATTTGTTTTAAATCTGTTAATTTAACAGATTTAAAACAGTTAATTTCATGATGTGTCCCCTTGTCCTAGTACTTTTCAAGTACTAGGATAAGGTAAATAATTGCTCCCTATTTACGTGTTCCACACCACTCATGATTTTATAAACTTCTATTATATCCCCTCTCAGTCATCTCTTCTCCAAGCTGAAGAGACCCAACCTATCAAGCCTCTCTTCATGCACGAGCTGTTCTATACCCTTGCTCATTTTTGTTCCCCATCTCTGTACCTTTTCTAGTTCTACTATGTATTTTTTTTAGATGGGATGATCAGAATTGCACACAATACTCCAGACGTGGTTGTACCATAGATTTATATAGAGGCATTACAATATTTTTTACTTTTATTCTCTATTCTTTTCTGAATGATTCCAAACATTCTGTTTGCTTTTTTGACCACCACCAGATACTGAGCTGAGGATTTAAATGTATTGTCCACAATGACACCAAGATCCTTTCCCTAATTTAGAACCCAGCATTGTATACGTACACAGTTTGTGTTATTTTTTCCTATGGGAATCACTTTGCACTTGTGCCATATAGGCCATTTTCACACGGCCAGCCCCACCCATGACTGGATGTTACGGCGGGTGTGTGGTGGTGCGGGTGTCTGTGGAAATGGGCCAGCAGTGAGTGGAGGGATGAGTGTACGCCCATGTAAACACCATGGGTGTTTGTGCGTGTGTGCTCCTGGCACACACCCACCTCCACCCACGGGGCCATCCAGAAAACCGGAGGAGGCCCCATTGTGGAGATGGGTGGAGGTCTGTGTGTGTCCGTGTAAAGGGACACACCCACATCCACCCAAGCACATCCATCCCCCCACCCATCCCTGTCCATGTAAAAACGGCCTTAGATACCCAGTCACCCAGTCTTGCTAGATCCTCCTGCGATTCTTCTCAATCCGCTTAGGTTTTAACTACCTTGGCTAACTTTGTGTCATCTGCAGATTTGATCACTTCACTCTTTACTCCCTTCTCCAGATCATTAATGAATATATTAAACACCACCGGTCCCAGTACAGATTCCTGGGCAACTCTACTAGTTACCTCTCTGCACTGTGAAAACTGACCATTTAGTTCTACTCTTTGCTTCCTATGTTTTAACCAGCTGTTGATCCACAATAGGGCACTGCCTCTTATTCCAGGACTCTACTTTCCTCAAGAGTCTTTCATGACGGACCTTATCAAATGTCTTCTGAAAGTCCAGGTACACAATATCAACCGGCTCACCCTTATCCACATGCTTATTTGCACCCTCAGAAATTCCAATAGATTAGTGAGCCATGACTTCCCTTTCCTAAATCCATGTTCACTTTTCCCCATTATGCCATGTTTATCAATATGCTCAGAGTAAGTCTGTTCTTAACAACTGTTTCCATGTCAGGCTCACTGGTCTGTAGTTTCTAGGATCACCTCTGGAGCCCTTTTAAAATATTGGTGTTACATTTGCTACCCTCCAATTTTCTGGTAAAGTGGCAGATTTTAGCGATAGGTTACAAATTACCAATAGTAGGTTTGCAACTTCATATTTCTTGAGTTCCTTCAAAACTGTATGATGAATACCATCTAGCCCTGGTAATCTGTTACTATTTAGTTTGTCAGTTTCCTCTAGAACATCCTCCAGAGTAATACTTATTTGTGACACTTCCGATTCTTCACCTACAAAGACTTGATCCAGCATGGGTATCTCCCCAAAATCCTCAGCAGGGGAGATCGAAACAAAGAATTTATTCAGCTTTCCTGCAGTTTCCCCATCCTCCCTGACCACCCCTTTTATCACCTAAAGTTTTTATGTTCTATACTAATGCCTGCCTTTTCTCAGATTCTTTCCTGTGCTCTTTACCAGAATACACTGTATCACTACTAATGATGGCATCCCTTTGGATTGCCTCCATCCAAACCATGTGCTCCACAGCAACTGTTGGCTTTCCCCCAAATCTTAGTTTAAAAATTCCTCTACCACCTTTTTGATTTTTAGCAACAGCAGTCTGGTTCCATTTTGGTTAAGGTGGAGCCCATCCTACTGGCATAGGCTCCCTCTTCCCCAAAAGGTCCCCCAGTTCCTAACACATCTAAATCCTTCCTCTCTGCACCATCGTCTTATCCACACACTGCGACTCTTGAGCTCAGCCTGCCTCTGGGGCTATCCACATAGAACAGGAAGCATTTCAGAGAATGCTATCCTGAAGGGCTGAATTTCACCTTTTTCCTAGAAGTCTAAATTTAGCCTCCAGAACCTCTTTTCTAGACCTTCCTATGTCACTGGTGCCGACATGGACTACAACAACTGGCTCCTCCCCAGCCCTCGCTAAAATCCTGTCTACACATTGTGCAAGGTCTGCAACCCTCGCACTGGACAGGAAATTGATCATGCAGTCATCACGACTGTCACAAACCAAACTATCTTTATGCCTAAGGATCAAATCACCCACTACTACAGTCATCCTATTCCTGACAGTTGGGGTCCCCTTCCCTGAAGAAGTATCCTCAGTGCGAGAGGATACTATGACATCATCTGAAAGGCAGGTGCCAGCTACGGTATCATTTCTCACCATACCAGCTTGGTGCCCTCCTTCCCCAAGACCTTGTATCTCCATCACTACCAGAATCCAAAGCCTTAGTTCTCCAACCATTCATTTCTAGCTTGCTGGCAGCAGCAGTTCTCCAAGATGCAAATAGTCATCTCTGTTCTCAGCAATCAAACGACATTAGCTGCACATGGGATTGTCCACAGCCTTCTTCCACCAACTTTATCTTCTCTCACTTTCTGTGTAACACACTATATTGAAAAGTGGGGGAAACAGGCAATATTGCCTCAGCATTTTTTAAACCCAAACGTTTTACTACTGTTAACCTTCACTTATCACCCATTTCACCTTATTTAGCTCAGGATCAGATTTAGGAGCCAGATCAGACATTGCACAACTCCAATCTTCCTCTCAAACCACCATGGCTCACATATTATCAAAAGTTTTATGGAAGTCAATATACATCAACCATAGCTCCTCTTCAGCCCTACTGTTCTCATGAGATTTTTTAGCCAGTTCCACAATACCATTCGGATCTCTTCTGTTCCTTAAGCAAACCTGAAGTCTTCCTCACCAGTCTTTCTTTTGATTATCTTTGCTCAGGAAAATAAACCGAATCTCTCTATTTTCAACTTTAAGGACTTGAAAAATGACAAGACATGGGAAATATTGATCTTGCTTACAGCATACAAAAATAAATTTCAAAACAAATATATTGAGTTTTGGCAGGGAGTGACAAAGGAAATGCTATTTTATTCTTTTAACTATCAGGAGGAAAACCCCACAGGTTACCTCATGCCAGCAAGCATGGATAGCATTTTAGGAGACATCAGAAGACCATCCATGGCTACAAATGAGTATTCACAATACTGAATTTCAGATACAAGTGGTCACCATGGGTGAAAACAGACATGATGCTAACCACCCTTGGTGGTATATTTATGCATGTTGCAGGGCTGTATTGGTGCCCTATGTAGCTTTGAAACATGCATAAATGACCACCAAGGGTGGTTAGCGTCATGTCTGTTTTCACCCCATATCCCTCTCTGTAATTGATCTGCAGTGAGAGGAAGACTGTTTTCCTCCACTTCATAGTTACCTAGTACATAGTAACCCTCAAACCTAGAATAGTGACCTGTGTACTTGGGGTTGGCTTCGTTGAGAAATAGGTCACAGACGTTTTGTTTTCTTGTCCCAAAATGAAACCACAGTATGGTTAGGGCAAATACACATTTTAAAAATCATGTATATCTCATAGGATCCATACTGCTTACGAAAAATAAATACATTCTTACAGACTTATACCCAAGGTGGCCCTAGCTCTTTTACTGATCTGTATGCTGAACAAAATATAATAAACATTGCTAACCTGGGCCTTGCTTGGTGAAAAAGATTCTCCTGCTCTCTTCTAATCAGATGTTTGAGGGAAACAGAACAACCAACCCTCAGTGCAAACTCTGGCTGGGAGCTGGAAGGAGTGAGCAGGAGATCAGTCTGACCTTCAAGGCCCGGGGGGTGGGTGGGGTGGGGTGGAGGAGCAGAAACTGCTGATGGGTCTGTGCAACTTTAGGAAACTCCAAGAACTACATGGATCCCTTGCCCTGCAGTCCAATAGGCAAGTTAGCCTATAGCATGTAGCTAGTTGCCGAGATGATAACCTGGCAAAAATGGCTTTTGGTCATCTCAAAATGTAAAAGAGCCCAGGTTCATATTGACAGACAGACAGACAGACAGACAGACTTTTTCAACTCCACTATTTAACTGAAAAGATACATTAATTTTTTAATAAACGTATTATTTTAAAACTGTTCTACTGTATGCAGAAACATTTTTGCAGTGTGTTTTTCCTGGATCATGATTATTAGCTAATTCTCCTTGCCTGTAACTCTATGCTGCTGAGACAAAAATAATTAAGAACTCTGCTTTCATGTCATTTCTTCCTAAATCGAGTGATACAACGGATAAGAACCCAAGCAGCGAGCATGTAATGTAGTCATATGATTCATGGCTTCTGGTGGTGAATAATATGAAAGAAAACATTCCTGTGATGGGAACAGGATCAAAGTCAATGAGAGATGTGACAGTCAAGCCTATGACAACAAATTCCTCTCTCCTCTTCACCCACAGTGTGTCACCTAATGTTGATTTACTGTGTATTCAAAATCTGACCCATTCTGGTGCTTGTGGTCATGAACAAACCTTGAAAGAAATATTTACAACTGCTAGGTTCAAGTATGTTGATTGAAAGATGAGGCATTCCCATAGAACATGCATCTCTTGAAGGCGAACAATTTTTTATTTTTTTAAAAAGAACAGAAAGCAAATTGCAAAAGAAAAAGAAGCATATGCTAATGATGGTATTTTATAAATGGTATTTTATAAACATGCAGCCGCGACCTTGGTCCTGGGGGACTTCAACACCCATGCCGATGCTGGCATTGTAAGAGCGGAGCATGAGTTCATGGCCGCCATGGCAACCATGGACTTTTCCCAAGTGGTCAACTGCCCGACCCATGTGGGGGGTCATATTCTCGACCTGATCTTTTGTTCTGGCCTTAAGGCGGGTGATCCGTTAGTGGGGGATGTGAGGGTCATGCCCTTATCATGGACGGATCGTTATCTCATACAGGTCAGCCTCTCAGCGCACCTCCTCCAGAAGGGGAATGGACCAGTTACGTTGGTCCACCCTTGGAGGCTGATGGAACCACAACTGTTCCAGGAGGCTTTGAGGGAGTTAAGCTTAGACCCGGATGGCCGCTCTGCAGATGAGCTTGTCAAGCATTGGAACGTCTTGCTGGGGGAGGCCATCGACAGGGTGGCTCCGAGTCATCTTCTCCTTCCGTCTCGTCACTGCAGGGCCCCTTGGTTTACTGAGGGACTGCGGTGTATGAAGCAGGTAGGTAGGAGACTAGAGCGACGCTGGCATCAAACTCGCTCTGAATCTGACCGACTTATCCATAGGACCCACTTGCGGTCCTATGTTGAGGCTGTGAGGACATCTGCGAAGTTGCATCCAGCGGAGCTGTTCCGGGTGGTGCGGGGCTGGTCTGTCCGGTCTCCCTCTGCCTGGACGGGGATTTGTCCCAGGCCCACTGTGAGGAGTTTGCCACCTACTTTTCAGACAAGATCTCTCAGATCCAGAGTAACTCTGACACCGGATTGGAAGCAGTAAGCGAGGGACATGAGGTTATGGAGGCACCGTCTGGTCGATCTTTCTGGGATGAGTTTCAGGAAGTAATGCCGGCTGATGCGGTGAATGTCCTGGGGTCTGTCAGAGCCACTAGTTGTGAACTAGATCTGTGCCCATCCTGGTTGGTGAAAGCCTCCAGGGAGACCTTGGGGACGGTGCTGGCGAGGGTAGTGAACGTGTCCCTTCGGCAGGGGAGATTGTCACCCAGTCTCAAGGAGGCTGTGGTGCGCTCCCTGCTGAAGAATCCATCTTTGGATGTGGATGCACTTGCCAGCTACCGACCTGTCTCTAATCTTCCCTTTTTACGGACGGTTATTGAATGGGCAGTGGCACTGCAGCTCCAGGCGCATTTGGACAGCATCAGTTTCCTTGACCCTTTTCAATCTGAGTTCCACCCCGGCTATGCTACTGAGATGGCGTTGGTGACCTTGGTGGATGATCTCCACCTGGAGATGGACGCAGGATGTTCGACCTTTGTGATCCTGCTAGATCTCTTGGCCGCTTTTGATACCATGGACCATGGGCTGCTGTTGAGACGGCTGCGAGACTTGGCCGGTTTTCACGGAACTGTCCTTAGATGGTTCTGCTCATTCCTCTTGGGTAGAAGCCAGCAGGTGGTGCCACTGGACCTTGACCTGCGGCGTTCTGCGGCGTTTTGTCTCCACTGTTGTTCAATGTATATATGCAGCTCCTGGGGGAGATCGTGAGAGGGTTCGGGGTGCGATGTCACCAATATGCTGATGATACTCAGCTGTACCTCTCGTTTTCAACTTACCCAGATCCTGCTGTCTCGTTACTCTCCCCATGTTTGGAGGCCATGGCGGATTGGATGCAGCAGAGCAGACTGAAGCTCAATCCCGATAAGATGGAGGTGATGGTGGTGGAAAGGGCCGGGGAGGGGCTGCCCCCCCCCAATAGGGGGTGTTTGCCTGCCTTTGCTCTTCAGGTTCGGAGTCTGAGGGTGGTTTTGGATTCGGGCCTCTGTCTGGATCGGCAGGTGGAGGCAGTGGCTAAAGCCGCCTTTCGCCAGCTGTATCTGGTACGGGGGCTTTGACCTTACCTCTCCAGGCCCAATCTGGCCACTCTCGTCCAGGCCTTCATCACCTCGAAGCTAGACTACTGCAATACACTCTACGTGGGACTTCCCTTGTTTCTGGTTTGGAGGCTGCAGCTAGTGCAGAATGCGGCGGCCCGTCTCCTGATGGGGACGGGGCGGTGTGAGCACATAACACCAGTGCTCCGCGCTCTACACTGGCTACCTATAGCGTACCAAGCCAGATTCAAGGTGTTAGTATTGATTTACAAAGCCCTGCACGGTCTGGGCCCTTCATATCTCGGGGACCGCCTCGCCCTCCGCGCCTCAGGGCGATCCCTTTGGTCCAGCGGGGGTGCCTTTCTGGAGGTCCCCGTGTAAGATGGGGGGCCACAATGGAGAGGGCGTTCTCGGTGGCCGTGCCGAGGTTGTGAAACTCCCTCCCGGAGGAGGTTCACCTGGCCCCGGGCCTGTTGGCCTTTTGATGTATCTGTAAGACTTGGCTGTTCACCCAGGCCTTCGGAGGGGAGGTGGGGGGGTGGGTTAATTTTTGTGGGGGGTGTTTTAAATTTGTTTTAATTATGATATTGTAGATTTTTTGTGTTTAGAAATTGTTTTAAATTGTGCTGAAAGCCGCCCGGAGATGCCGTAGGCATGGAGGACGGAATATAAATATAATGAAATAAATAAATAATGAAATAAATATTATACCTTTTCCCAATGTGGTTGTGCTTGAGAGAGTCCAAAATCTTTTTCTGAGATTTTTTTGAGATTGGGAAATGGTGTGCCTAGTGCAATTTTAAGAACAGAGACTGGTTTGACTAATATTGAAAGTTTAGCCAAGGTATCTTTTGTTAGATTTTGGTTGAAACTTTTGGTCCAGCAGGATATCACTCTCTCCATCCAATGTTTAAAGGAAGAATTAACCCATCCAGGTTTAAAAACATATCCCTGGTTGCGCTACCTTGCCCTTCTCCTAAATCAGATAGGATTCTCTTTCAAATATTTTGTGGGGAAACCTTTTACAGCTATCAAAACTGAATTTTTAGCTAGAACGGGAGACATAGGGAGAAAGGAGGACCTCGCTGTATTGCCCAAATGGAGGGTGGCACCTTGGTTGGCCAAATCAAAAATTCTGTATCCTTTGGACCATATTAAGATCATTAATGGGAATTTGCGTAGATGTTATACGGTCTTGCGGTTTCAGCTTATCCAGACTGCATTCACCGAAGGCCGCTATGCTCGCTTTGACTATGACCTTCGGGTTTGTACTTGCAGTCTGCGTGAGACTGAGACAGTTGAGCACTTCCTCCTGAGATGTCCTTACTATCATGTTCTGAGGGTTACCTGGTTATGTCCCCTGCTGAAAGAAGGTATGGATATTGCCTCAGACAAATGTTATACATTTTTACTCACCTTGTCTAACACAGAGGATATGGTTGCTATAGCAACATTCCTCCGGTTAGCAATGAAAAGGAGGACGGAACTTAAAGTAAAACTTAAGGACATTAAGGCAGTAGCAAATACAGCCTAAGAGCTGGACTTTTAATCTGTTCTTTTTATCCCTGCAGGTATTTATCTGCTAAATGCTTTATTCAATGCAATTATTTGAGGTTGTTTTTACAATTTCTGAATTGTTAGCTTGCATAGGCATTAATTGCATGCAAGCATGAGATTTTAAGATATGAATTGTCATATTATCAGATTGGTTGTCTTGTCGAGTTGAAAGATTTTATTTACTTGTAATTAATTAACTGCTTATTTAAGAATTTCTTTATATCTTACACTCGTATTACTTTGTTTGTTGTTTGTTTGGTTTGTTTGTATATGTGGGCCATAGCGAAAGCTAAAGTCGTAAATAAATTCAATTCAATTCAATTCACTGAAAATTATTCCAAATGAATATACAGAAGGAGAAAAATCTTACTCTCTCTTTCTGTAGCAATCAAAGGAAAACACACAGCAACATTCAGAGAAACAATCAGAATGTCTATGATTTGGGAAAGGGTCCTCCATTTTGCAGAAATTCTGAAATTAAATTGATCTCTAAACAGGTTCTGTACTGCACCTATTTCCCCACTGTAAAGGCTATCATGGTCTGTCACATAGTCTCATTATAACCATTTAAAAATCTACCTCATGCTCCTTCTGACCACACACAAAACACTTGCTTCCAATAAAAGCCTTGTAGAGCAGCAGAAGAGCATGCAGTATCATCAGGGAGGCCATAATTGAACATCTGTGCAATCAGATTTTTCAGAGATGAGGCAACAAGAATATTATATGTTCTCAGCGTACAATAATAAAATAATACACTTGGACTACAGAGGCATGGACTTAACCTAGGTTTTCAAAAATATGTGCAATCTATTTCTTATTACAGAGAGAGTAGAAGTGAAGAACAGTTATTCTGTTTCCCCTCGGGTTGGATATTACTGTAGCTCTACTCCAGGCTTCTACTAGATATTCCAGCTATTTTTAGTTTGTTGATAATCTTGCCCCATGCCTGAAGCTGTTAATTCATGTAGCTAGAGACATGCTATTATGTAGAAAGCCAAGGACTGAGTTGTAAAAGACTGCTACTGGATACCAGCAAGACTGGGTCTTCCACAACATAGGGTGTTTTCAAATGTGACACTCCCACAGGTAGCAATGCAGCATGGCCACCCATGGTGGTGTCACATTTGACCTTGTCTCCCAGATGTTTGCTGTGGGTGGGAACAAACATATCCCTGACCGTGACAGGATTAACTCTGGGTCGTGCGCTGGGTTCCCTGCCAGTACACATCCCAGAGTTAGCCCTGCCATGGTGTCATGTATTTTCAATTATAAACTTAAGATATTATGGCTATCTGTGTTTAAAATGTATTAACTTAGAGCCTTTATATATTAATTTTCTGTTTTAATGTAAGCTTATTTGTAACTTACATCATAGAATTTTAAGATCAGCTTCAGTAACTAGCTACATTTAATTGGGGCCTCCCAAGACATTCCTTTGTGTTTTTTCTAAACTTCCCAAATGACATTTGGCCTTACCAAGGAAACCACCAAATGGAAGGACCATAAAACAAGTTATCTCTGAAGCTTTTCCTACGGTCTTAGTCAAGACCATAAAGAGGCCCCGTTCCTGTTTTGACTTCTTTTGTTTAGATTTTCTCATAGCCTGAATGTCTGGAGTGTTATCTCCTTCTATTCATAAGATATCTCCTAGACTAGAGAAGAGGATTTATTAGTTATTTCCATTGAATTTATAGTTGAGATAAATATTGAAAGGTCTATATTTTCTCTCTATAATCTAACAATAATCTCTGATAACAAATACAAAAGCCTTTCTTAAATTCAGAGTTTGAGGAAAGTCAAAACTCTGATTGGTTTCTATACAAGAGCCAATTAGAATCCAGAGTATCTTCTTACAGCCTAAGAATGAAAACTCCCCTTGAACCCAATCCAATAAAAGGGAAGACACAGAAATAATCCTCAGACTGAAAATCCATACAACACATGTTTGGATTTTTTTTCTCATGGCAGAAGGGCTGAATCTGGTCTGTATGAATAACTTCTTGATATCTTTGAGCCAATGTATTGTGCAAATGTTAAGCTTTTACAAGCTTTTTCTTAAGATAGAAATATCTTAAAGATCCTGTAACTTTGATGTTTTCTATTTATATTTAAGTAAACTTTGCATATATTTTTATAATCCAAAAGTCTCATGTTCCCTTATTATAAATTTATTGTCGTTACAATACTTCCTTTGCTAGCTGGACAACAATGTGAAGTGTAACCTTATAATATACAATTTGGGAAAAGTGCAGCCCAATTTAGTTTGATTCGTTCAGCTAAGCCACATAGCTCACTTTCCCTTTGTGATTTATGAGAGAAAAACGCAAAATATGACAATGGTCCAGGGAAGTCATCCCCAGACTGTGGTAGAGTGGACTGGCATGTCTGATGGCCAACTCTACCTAACTCCAGACAGTGGCTGGAGCTTTTCCGGGTGGGGGCCGGGCTGCGCTCACCTGTGTTGGGGGTGGATCAATGCAGTCCACATCCCCCCATCCCCCCACCCTCTCCAGCTGCCATCAGGTTTGTTCAGTGGCAGGGCCATATCCTACCCAGGATGAGGGTTCTCACCCAGGGCAGGATTAAAGTGTGGTGGTGCTCAGCACTATCACATGTGAAAATACCCATAGATGCAGATTTATGGACTAATTCATTGAAAGCAAAGCTGAAATTAATATTAGTGGTGGATACCATATTCAGTTAATTTGATCTATCCATATATTCAAAATCAAATGTGAATCACTCCATCTGTGTGATGTAATGCAGCATAAAAATAATTGAATAAAAAAGTAAAAATAATTAATTAAACAAAACAAGCAAAGTACTGAATAGGGGTGGGAATTCCAGTTCTCGCGAGATCCGATATTGCCGGTATTTGGGTGTATTGGCTTAATACGATAAATTTGATATTTACCTGTATCAGCATACCAGATTTTTAACATTGACCGCGGTACCGGATTTTTTACATTGCGGCCACTGAAGTCAATAGCCGCAATGTAAAAAATCCGGTACCGCGGCCAACGTTAAAAATCCGATATCCCGATACCGGTAAATCTGGTACCTGGGAGATCCGATACCGGTACATCTGCTATCCGGTACTCTCCCCGGTGTCCCACCCCTATGAATTACCAAAGTGACAAATTTTGCAAGCGTAACAAATATGGATATCCACCTCTGGTAATGGATATTTGAATTGAATTTACAAATTTTAAAATGAACGTTTGTATCACCACTAGTCTGAGTGAACAAGACAGGAAGACTGACCCCTGAACAGGAAGAATGCTTATGTAGTTATCACCAAGTTAGTCATACTAAGGTACACAATGGTAGCATGTAGCTATACATTGCCTTAATAAGACATACAGTCCATCCCCCCAAGCACCAATTTTTTAATTATGACACATTATTCTGTCTTGTACTCTCGATGGCTTCATACAGACATCACAACAGAAGACTGGGGTCAGTACTTAACTTTACTTGTATTCTAGATTGTTAGCTCTTGGGCAGGGACCGTGTCTATTTTATTCTCGGTAAAGCGTCAGGTACACTATTGCGCTATATATAAATGCTAACGCTAACTACAATATGCACCCTTGCACTTGTGCTACAGTTTAAAAAAAAAATCACACCACGAAACTTGCAGGATCAAGACTATATTTTCCTTTACAAATATAAGACATATGTGTGCAAGTTTGTCTCAGCTCTCTTAAGTATCCACTGCCCCTATACACACATACACATATATCACAAAAGAGAAAGACTAACCAAACTCTAAAATACATAATTCTTTATTCTAACAGACCTCCTTCTTATGTATTTGAGTCATGCCTGAATATAACTTCATTGATTTCAATGGAGTTACACCAGATTAAAGCTGTAAAAAATCAGGTCTTGTGGTAAACACCAAAAACATTTTTGTGCTTAACTTTGCAAACACAAGTAGCTCTATTGACTGTAATGTTTAGAAGATCAGGTCCTGAGCAGAGCTGAAACTGGTTTGTACCTCTGGGGAATACGCACATTTTTGGGTACTGCATTGGGTACCCGACGGATTATCTGGGTACCAAATGAGTACCCTGAAACCCCCAAAGTTAGTAACTTCTGCTACTGATTTTCTGATTACTGACTAGAATATCAGGATGGAAAACTGAAAAATTGGGAAGGAAATAAAAGAAAAATCAGGACTAGACGGCGACTTCCCAGGATGGAAAATCAATGGCTAGATGTTGGAAGTTGATAAACTGATACAGAAGAAAAAACAAGTTGACATTCCAGGACATCGGGTATCTGAACTGGGTTACAATTGGGTACCAATCAGTTCCTGATGTTGTCAATTTGATTCAGGTAGGTACCAGAAGAAATTCTTCGGGTATACCCATTTTTGTGGGTACTTATTTTGGCTCTAGTCTGGAGTTAAGACTTAAGTTTTTGTCTCAAATATAAATACAAAGAAGTGTTTCCTTTTAGCACTTACATTGCCAGCAACTCTTTTCTATGCATACTATCTTGTCAGTTTTCCGGAACGTATGAAATCTGCTGAGAGTATCCATGGACAGAATGGAATGCTTAAAATTACCACACTTATTTGCATTTCCACAGAATACTAAATAATAAGAAATGGTGTTTTGCTTCAGTGTTCAATTTAAGCAACACGCATATGGAATCAGCCAGTGACGAGATGATTCGATGACCGACAGACTGACCAACCACTTGTATCTTGGGAGAATTTAACTACCTGGGTGCATGAATAATGCTAATAGTTCATTAACGAAAAACCACAAAACAAATAGCTTATTTGGGCAAGAAGTAAAGAGATCTTACAGCTGTTACTATTCTAGCCTTACTAGATAAAAGATGAATTGACCAATGGCTGGTCACCCCTGGAGCTGCTCTAGGAGTGGACAGCCCAATGTCCCCAGTGGCCAGCCCCACCTGGGTCAGGCTTACATGGAACTGTCGGCTGCTGTGGCCCAGACTCCACCCATGCGACCTCCCTCTTTGCCACATCTTAGAGTTTTAGGCAGATCACTGGATGCTCTAGGATGCCACCCTCAATGCTATGGCATTGCCTGGGGCAACCGCTGGCTGAGAGCAGAGTTGCAGTGGCCATCTGAGCAGACAAACAGCAGCTCTGCCTCGGGCTGGTGCCCTGGGTTTGGCTGGCCCGTTCCGCTGGTGGTGCTCCAGGATGTTCTGGAGCACCCCAAGTAGGAATGGAGTGGATCAAGTGGCCTCTGCTCCGTAAGCACATCTGGTGGCCCAACTTTAGACAGACGGGCCACCCGGGGGTGAAGCAGAGCAGAAGTGGGATGCCATTCATCTGTTTACACCCAATGAGATTCAGTCCCTCATTGACATTTCAACAGTGCTTTCTCTACAACATCTTAGGAGGAAATAAATGTACAAAATCTGCCCCCCCCCCTCCCAGTTCTCTATCTGCATATATTAAAGTAATGTTGCTGGAACTATTTTCTCAGTAGTCAGTACAAGTGTTAGGAAGTCAATTTAATCTTTGGTGAAGTGGGCTCAAAACATCAGTGGTAAATAAATGACAAATCAGCACAAGGCAAAACCAATACATACATGCTAGAAGAAGAAGCTGTATCATTAAATCAATTGCTCTAGACACCTGCACTCATTCTGTGACTACTAATGGGTACTAATTTCTAGAGCTTCTTTATTTATAAACTGTCTGGATGCAAGCATGAAAACTGCCATTTAAAGTTAGGTATGGATTGAAAGAATACAGAGAATTTTCATCTTATTTAACCCGGTTGCAAGCATGATGTGTGGCAAAATATACATGTTATATTCATGTTCTCCTATCAATAATACCAAGTGATTCTTTCGCAACAGAAAATACTGAATTATTTATAACTAAAATCTCTTACGGAGTATCAAGAAGACTGTTTGTAAAACGGTTGTGGCCATCTAATGAAGGCAGAGGCTTCTTGTATGTAAAGAGTGTTTTCCATTGGTGAAGATTCCCTGCTATATATATAGTTACCATCGTAAAAATGTTTGCAGTGTTAAACTAATTGAATAAACTACAGCCAAAGAACAACTAAGGAACATAATAAGAGGGAAGGAGATTTGTTCCAGCACTAAAGTCGGGAACAAACAGAAACTTGACTTTCCAGAGTAATCATTGAATCTAAGAGGGTGCAAGAGAATGACTGCTGGTGAGGAGAGGAGGATATTCCAAACGGAAGAAAGGATTCCACATCTGGCCACCTTACTTGCATCCCATGTCCACCTCTCAGGGGAAAAGTAACTTCTGAAGAACTGTATGACCTTGTCTGAAAAGGTCATCAAATCTACCTTGTAGTGTTGGACAAAGGCATGGACCACTGACCACATTGCTGCCCTAGAATTTTTTTTCTAAGGAGTCTTCATTCCATAAGGCCAAAGTGCTAACTGATCCCCTTACTAATTTGTAATTCTTCCAGAACATCCAGCCAAGAATAAAACAGCTCCTGAGCCATCCCATGACAGTAGAGTTGAACACCCCGAGACCAAGATTTAACTGCCTTAGCAGGGCACCATCTTTCCTGAGTGAATGGATGTGGTCAAAGTACAGACTCGGGACCCTCCTAACATGCAGGATATGACACTCCATGTCCTTTGGATGTTTCAGATCCAAGCAAAAGGATAGTAATGTTAGTGCTTGGAAACAATGGAAAGCTGAGTTGACTTTGGGCATGAAGGACAGATCTATCACCGTCACAACTGCACTGACACATCTCATATTGCATTGAAAGCACTCTAAGGCAGCTCAGAGATGCATCTAGGTGTGTGAGTCACTTAGGGGCAAAGTCTTCATACAAAGAAAACATGGAGGGTGCTTTTAAATGAGCAAGGCTTGAGGGGAGAGGTGGTCCATGCTGCGGAGCAGCCATGCACACCGAGTGGGGAAGGATTCTAACAGGCAACTCTCCACTCACTTTTTGGGCTTCCCCTGCACTCTGGATTTTTTGGCAGTGTCCCATACGTGGCCATGAGTGGGTGCTGTGTGGGCCCCAGGAGTACACATCACCCCGTGTCAACTTCACACAGGTGTTTGGATGGGTGGCTATGCATGGCAGCATCTTGTTCAAAAACACCCAGAATTTCTGTAGACAGACTCCTAAGCAATTCTATGAGCAGCTCCCACCTCAACAGAGACCTGTCAACTCATTACATACTCTTCCTAAGATCAGGCTAGTCAATCTTTTTAACAGCACAGCAGTAACAGAATGTTGTTGTTAACTCAAGGTAAAAGGAAAGAGATAACACTGATTTTTTTAAAAGGACAATTTGGACTCCCCCCCCCCCCTCCCCTTTTAACATTTTATAACAAATAGACATGTTAAGTGTCCCCCATGCATGCGCGCACACACGCACGCACGCACACACACAAAAACACACAACCTAAAAGTTCATCAGTTGCCATGGGCTCTGAGTTACTAAGTCCAGACAATGAACTCCCCGGCCTGATAGACTACCATCTGTGGTGACCACCATTCATTCTGCATCTCTCTTTGGAACTCCTAAGGGGAATTGGGATGGCTGAATCCACCACAAAAGGGATGGCCACACTGACGAATTTCTATCTAAACTTGAGCATGATCATGATTTACTATTGACACCACCTCAAGACAACTGTAGATTCCCCTGTTGTATTGAGTCCACTAAAGAATAGCAATGCATGAAACGAATGTCCCCTGCAGTTGGGCCAAAGATGAGATTCACACCCTGCACTGGTTCTGCACCACCCAATTTTTTTAGTATATATTTTCTTGTCTATTCTCTAAGAGGAAGTCTCCGTCTAGGGGCATATCCAAAAGACTTTCATGGTAAACTGCAATCTGATGAGGAATCATGTTGCTTTTGAGCCTTTATAGGGAAATAATTGCATTCCTTCAGGCAGCTCAAAATTACCAGGAACTCCTCCATTCCTTTGGACAGAGATGGCATGCAGTTCAGGTGGTTATACAGATCTGAACAGATGTGAACTGTTTTCTGATGCATGAGAGACACTAACACTACCAACACCTTGATGAATCCCCTTGGAAAGGAAGCCAACCCAAAGGATAGGGCTCAATACTGATAATGCCATTCCACATACATGAACTGTAGCTATCTTCAGTGGCTTGGATGAATTGATATGAAAGTATGCCTCTCCCTCAGGTTAAAAAAACCATGAAATCTCCTGGACAGCGACTCAACTGTGGAGTGAAGGGTCTCAATCTGAAAGCAAACCCTCTTTTAATTGTCTGTTCAGGAACTTTAGGTCCAAGGTAGCCCTGGTGCCAAGGTTCCTGTTTGGACTGTAAAGAAAAATAGAGCATATGTCTAATTCTCTCTAGTGATGTGGGAATGGACATTTTTACACACACCTCAAAGTGCTGGTCTTTCAATCTTCTGGGTTTACAAGTCCACAAGTAAGTTCCGGATGCATTCCTCTCTCTCTCTCTCTCTGCCCTGGGGCAGCCTGAAGTAGCCACAGCTGTAGACATGAGGGAATGCCATTGAAACCAAGCAACCACAGCTGCCTGGTGCAAAGCAGTTTACCAGGAGAACTTTTTACTACGGATGTGCGAACACGATTCGGACATTCGGTGTTCAGCCTCAACTCGGCCCGTTTGGATAGCCGAACTGAATGGCCGAACCCCCAAACTGTTCGGCTGCGTTTGGACAAGTTTGGGTGCATTCGGGCAGGAAAAACAGGGCTGCCAGACCTGGGGAGGGAGGGGACAGCTGAGGAGCAGACTTCCTGGCACCAGGGGTGGAGAGGCTTGGACTAGCAGTCATCCTGCCCAATCACCATCCCTCTTTTCCTCAGACTAGTGGCTTCGCAGTCTGCGATTGGCCACAGGCTAGGCTGCATGGAGCCAATGGGCCTTGTGGTAAGGTGGGCGCAGCAAGTAACAAAAGTCATTGCCCTCCCCCCTTCCAACTCCTTCTGAGCTAGCCACTGATCCTGTCAGCAGGCGTTTTCAGAACTCTCCCTCTCCCAGCAGTTTATATTCCTCCCAATCCATTGCCATCCTCCTCCTATTTCACCCATTTCCACACATTTACCTCCCTAGTTTAATTTATTTAGATTAGATAGATTTAGGTGTTATTTTTATTTTTTACCCCTCCCGGTGTTCTTTCTCCCTACCCTCCTTTGACTCCTTCCCCCCTCCCTGTATATATTCCACCCCTGATTCCCTTCCTCTGATGTTGGATTTATTTAGAGTAGGATTAGATTGATTTAGGTTTCATTTCAGTTTTGTACCCCTTCTTGTGTTGCTTGTTATGAGCTGTCTGTGCCCCCGCCCCCCCATCCCTGTGTATATATATATATATAGAGAGAGAGAGAGATTAGACAGTTACTATAGACAGATAGTTGTAGGAGTTAGCTTAGTTAGAGAGAGAGACAGAGATAGTGTGTTTTAATATTTTTAATATTTTATTTAATATTCAGTTTTAATATTTAATATTTTAATATTCAGTTTTAATACATTATAGTGTGTTTGTAGGACTAGGCCTTTGTAGATATTAGATAATATTCCATTTAGTTCCATAGGTTTTAGAATAGTTAAATAGCAGTTAGAATTAGTGTAGATATATATATAATATTAGATTACCAATTTGAATAAATAAATAAATATTTATAAATATATATAAACTCTTCCTGTGCATTCTTTGGGCAGGAGAAATGGAGAAGGGAAGCAAGAGAGGCTGATCTGCTGCCTGTAAGATGGGCACGTGGCAGAGGTGGCAGGATCTGTGTCAACGGAGTGGCAGCAGGCATCAGCAGTAGCCAAGTCCATCACCATGCCCCAAACTGCACAGGCAGTCAGGCTTAAGAGGCTCCCAGCAGTGGCACTAGGGGTGTGGTTCGGTGGTGCCTCCTGCCAGCGTCCTCCACTGCCACGCAGGACACTGGAAGGCTGGCACTCCAGGAGGCTGCGGCTGTCTCTGCTGCGGCTGCAGGAGCAGATGCAGGTGCTTCGGGGTCGGATGTTCCTCCAGGGCTACCAATGTCCCTGCCCCCCATTGTTGAGGTGATTCCAAGCAGTCCAGGGCTGGTTGATCCCACCCCAGCTGCTAGAGGCAGGGCCCAATCCCTAGGCAATGGCAGCAGGGAGAGGAGCAGCAGCAGCAGCAGCTATAGGGGGCACAGGGAGCATGGCAGCAGCATGGTGGGCAGTCAAACAGCCTCAGGGTCCCAGTACTCCCCTTTGTGGGAAATCACTCAGATTGGGGACAGTGAGGCAGATATTAGTCCTGTGGAGGAGATGTCTGGTGCTGAGAGCTGTGTCGTCACCACGATCTTCCCCTCAAAGCAGCGCTGTCAGTGGTGCGTCACCTGATGCGGGTCAGAATACATGAGGGGGCAAATATTCCTCCATCTGGGCGCATTTTAAGTTGGTGCGGGCGGATGATCCCAGGGAGATGCAGTGCACTTTGTGCCAGAAGGTGGTGAAGCATGGGCAGGTGCTCATCAGTCTTGGCACAACTGCCATGGCGAGGCACCTCAAGGCATGCCACACCATTGTGCTCCTAAGCGGGCAGGCAGGGGCAGTGGACTCCAGCTGGTTCCCTATTACAGCAGCCAGTCGTCCGCCTCCATCAGCGGGCAAGCATCCTGCTTGAACAGTTGCCTCTAGCAGCAGGAGTGGTATCACTTCTAGGGGGGGAGGGGGAGCAGCAGCAGCATCAGTGTACCATAGAGGAGCTGGGGTGGGGGTAGCTGCCATGTCCATCGGTAGCTGCAGGATGTGGAGGCTGGTGTGACTTTCAACTGAAAGCCATGTGCATGCTGGGGAAATGATCGCACTATATAGGCAGCCCTTCTTGGTGGTCAGGGATATGGAGTTTAGGTGCCTGATTGGCTTCCTGACCCCCCCAGTTTAAGCTGCCCTCACGCACCACCCTGAGTTGGCAGGTGATGCCAGCCCTGTGCCGGGCTTTAAAGAAGCAGGTGAGTGAGCAGCTGGCAAGGGCTGGCCGCTGGGGGTGCCACCGTCCACTTCACCACAGACCTGTGGTTGAGCAGGAACACACACCATGCCTACCTGGCAGTGACGGTGCACTGGTGGCAGGACCCAGAGGCAGCATTTGGCAGTGGCAGGAAAGGTCCTGAAGCAAGGTATAGATGGGCCCTGCTTCAAGTGGAAGTCATGGATGGCTCCCACAATGCTCGGAACATCGAGTCAGCCCTGACCACCATGGTGAGGGAGTGGGTCACTCCAGGCATGCCCTTCAACAAGGGGTGTGTGGTGACGGACAACGCAGCCAACATACTGAAGGCAGTCTGCGAGGGGGGCTTCACCAGTACCCTTGCACCACACACACCCTTCACCTGGTGGTCAGGGACACTCTGGGTTTGGGGGAGAAGGGGATTGGGGCAGGCACCCTTACCTCAATGATTGAGGGAGGGAGGAAGCTAGGCGGTTTCTTTAACCGGAGCATGAAGGGCAGTGACCACTGGGCGAAGCAGGTAGAACAAGACTCCCCAGTGCATCAGCTGGTGCAGGATGTGTCCACCCAGTGGAATTCCACGTTCCTGATGCTCAAGTGGCTTCTCGAATAGAAAGCTGCCTTGCATCAGGTTCAACTAGTGATGGACAGCGGGACACCTCCAGGGTACAATGGGGCAGAATGGGAGATCCTGGCTCCCACAGTCTTTGTGCTCAGACCAGCAGCAGGACACCCCTGGGGATAGTAGGAGTGGGAGCAGCCACCCCTTTCAGCCAGCGGTGTCTAGCCTTGCAATGTCCGGCCAAGTAGGGGTGCCGGCCACTCCTGTCCCAGGACCCACTGTCAGGGTTCTGGGGCCTACGTTGCAGTCAGGGAGGGCTGTCGTTCCACTTCATTGTCTGCAAATGTCCCGCACATAGACCAGCCAGCCTGTAATGCCTGGCCAAATAGGGGTGTCACCCATTGAGTCCTGGCCGGGCCTATGCTCTGCCAATGCCAGCCAACCTGAAACACCTGGCCAAGCAGGGGTGCCAGCCACTGAGCCCTGGCTGGGCCTCTGCCACTGCTCTGCTGATGCCAGCCAGCCTGCAACACCCAGCCAAGTAGGGGTGCCAGCCACTGAGCCCTGGCTGGGCCTCTGCCACTGCTCTGCTGATGCCAGCCAGCCTGCAACACCCAGCCAAGTAGGGATGCCAGTCACTCCAGCCCCAGGACCCACCATCAGGGTTCTGGGGCCTACATTCCAGGCAGGAAGGGCTGTCATTCCATATCATCCAGAAGCTGCCACTCTAGTTCCAGGACCCACCATCAGGGTTCTGGAGCCATCATTCTGCTCATGGGGAGCCATCATTCCACTTCATCTAGAAGCTGCCATTCTAGTCCCAGGACCCACCATCAGGATTCTGGAGCCATCATTCTGCTCATGGGGAGCCATCATTCCACTTCATCTAGAAGCTGCCACTCTAGTCCCAGGACCCACCATCAGGATTCTAAGTTCCAGGCAGGAAGGGCTGTCATTCCACATCATCCAGAAGCTGCCACTCTAGTCCCAGGACCCACCGTCAGGGTTCTGGGGCCATCATTCCATTCATGGGGAGCTGTCATTCCACCGCATCAAGAAGCAGCCACTCCAGCCCCAGGACCCACCATCAGGGTTCTGGGGCCTACGTTACAGGCATGGGGGGACTGTCCATCCATGTCATCTAGAAGCTGCTACTCTAGTCCCAGGAGCCACCATCAGGGTTCTTGGGCCATCATACCCTGCTCATGGGGAGTTGTCATTCCACCATCTAAAGAAACTGCCACTCCAGCCCCAGGACCCACCATCAGGGTTCTGGGGCCTTCATTCCAGGCAGGAAGGGCTGTCATTCCATATCATCCAGAAGCTGCCACTCTAGTTCCAGGACCCACCATCAGGGTTCTGGAGCCATCATTCTGCTCATGGGGAGCCATCATTCCACTTCATCTAGAAGCTGCTACTCTAGTCCCAGGAGCCACCATCAGGGTTCTTGGGCCATCATTCCATTCACGGGGAGCTGTCATTCCACCACATCAAGAAGCAGCCAGCCACTCCAGCCCCAGGACCCACAATCAGGGTTCTGGGGCTTACATTACAGGCATGGGGGGCTGTCCATCCACTTCATCTAGAAGCTGCCACTCTAGCCCCAGGACGTGCTGCCAGGTTTCTGGGGCCGTCGTTCCGCCCACGGGGAGCCGCCATTCCACTTCATCTAGAAGCTGCCACTCTAGTCCCAGGAGCCACCATCAGGGTTCTTGGGCCATCATTCCATTCACGGGGAGCTGCCATTCCACTTCATCTAGAAGCTGCCACTCTAGTCCCAGGACCCACTGTCAGGGTTCTGGGGCCGTCATTCCGCTCACAGGGAGTCATCTTTCCACTTCATCTAGAAGCTGCCACCTCCAGGGTTCTGGGGCCTACCTTCCAGGTAGGGAGGGCTGTCATTCCACTTCATTGTATGCAACCAACTGTCACACTGATGCCTGGCAGACTGCAATGCTCTGCCAAGCAGGGGTGCTAGCCACCAAGTCCTGTCTGGGCCTCTGCCGCTGTTTCACTGATGCCAGCCTGCAATGCCCGGCCAAGCAGGGGTTCCAGTCACCAAGTCCTGGCTGGGCCTATGCTGCTGCTCCACTGATGCCAGCCTGAAATGCCCGGCCAAGCAGGGGTGCTGGCCAGCAAGGCCTTGGCCACTGCTACACCAATGCCAGTCTGCAATGCCCGGCCAAGCAGGGGTACCAGTCAACAAGCCCTGGTCAGGCCTCTGCCACTGCTCCACCAATGCCAGCCTGCAATGTCCTGCCCCCTATGGGTGCCGGCCACCATGCCCCAAGCCTTTCCGGACTCTGCTGCTGCCGCCACTGTGTCTCAGACAGCCAGCCCTAGTGCCACAGGTAGTCCCAGGGGCCAAGCGCCAAGCATGCATACCTAGGCAACCCAGGGTGCCAAGCACCAAGTTTTCCAGTCTCTGGTACTGCTGCTGGGTCTCAGATGGCCTGTCAGCCCTGGTGCCACAGGCACCCCCAGGGGCCAAGCGCCAACCCTGCCCAGGCAACCTAGGGTGCTAAGTGCCAAGCCTTCCCAGTCTCTGTTGCTGCTGCCACTGGGTCTCCAATGGCCAGCCCTGGTGCCACAGGCATCCCTAGGGGTCAAGCACCAAGCCTGCCTGCCTGGACAACCCGGGGTGCCAAGCACCAGACCTTCCTGGTCTCTGCTGCTGCTGCTGCTGCTGCTGCTGCTTCTGGGTCTCCGATGGCCTGCCATGCCACCACGGACCCCTCTGGGGGTCCCTGGAGCACCGCAAGCCTCTTGGCAGCACCGAACGCCGCCAAATGTTTTGGGGGGGGAACTCCACCAGACCGAACCCATGAACCCGAACTAAGTTTTTAGTTCGAACGGCCAAACATCCAAACTCTGTCCTGTTCACACATCCTTACTTTTCACACACAAAAGTTCTGGGAGAAATTCTATGCAGAAGTTCAAAAAGTCAGATGTTTAAGATCTGGATGAGTGAATTAAACACACAGAAAGTTCAGGATGTAACAGCAAACATGCAGGAGAAATGTGTGTGTAAAAGCACCCATTGTTTCAAGGAGATGGTTGATGACTGCGACTGTCCAAAGGTATTTTTCTCAGCATTTTGACATGAAGGAAGATTGATCTTTCCCTAAGAGTTGCCTGCCAGTGAGGTAAGGAATGTCCTGTTACAATGAAGCTGGAGTTTGGCTGTTTCTTGTAGAGGAAGATGTTGTGGCTCTTCCACAGGCCACATCCTGCCTGTGAGAACTATTCCAGCCCTGTTCCTTGTTGCCATGAAAGTGGGGAAGAGGCAGAGGGTGTGAGGGAGGGGGTAAACAGTTACCCTCAGCCCTACTGCCCTGACAGTCTCCTTGCCCCATTTCCCCATGAGCACTTCCTTCTCCCTAGTGGTTCAGGGCAGGAATTCATGGCCACCATGGTGACGATGAGACTATCCCAGGTAGTGGTTGGCCTGACACATGATGTGGGGCATACTCTGGACTTAATGCTTTGCAACAACCTTGAGGCAGGGGTTCCAATGCTTGGGGGTGTGGTGTGTACTCCCTTGCCATGGTCAGAACACTACATCCTGCACGCCTTCATCTGGGTGCATCTACCTGACCGTGGAGGTGTGGAAAGACCAATTAGGATGGTCTACACCCAGAGACTTATGGATTCAGAAGGACTCCTGGATGCTCTGGGGGAGGTACCTGGGAATCCCGATGGTCGCTCCATCGATGACCTCGTATCCTTCTGGAATAAGTGGTTGGTGGGTGTCATTGATTAAGTGGCTACTAGGCATCTGCTTCCTGCGTTTCAGCACTGCAAGGCCCAGTGGTTAACGGAGGACCTGAGGAGGCTGAAGCACAGGGATCAGCGGTTGGAGCACCAATGTCGCCATATTAATGTTCAAGCCAATCATTTTCAGTATCAAGCATGGTTGAAAGCCTATACTGTGTCTGTGAGGACAGCAAAGAAGGGGTTCTTTGCGTCTCTCATAGCATCCGCACAATCGCATCTGGCGGAGCTGTTCCAGGTGGTTAGGGGTCTGGTCAATCCAGCCTCTCTCCGTCTAGATATGGATTCATCCACAGCCCGCTGTGACTTATTTCTGGCATTTTATGCAGATAAAAATTGCTGATATCGAGCATGACTTTGACTCCATCATTTTGGATGCAGCAGCCGAATCTGAGGTAAGGAACACCCTGTCTGGTCAGGTTTTGTGGATGGAGTTTCAACTGGTGTCACCTGCCAAGGCGGCCGATGTGTTGGGGGTCAGACCAGGCTACTACTTACGAATTAGGTCCTTGCCTGTCCTGGCTGATATGCCAGGGACACATTGGGGCCAGTGCTGGAGAGGGTGGTTAATGCCTCCCTTAAGGAGGGGAGAGTGCTGCCCTGCCTTAAGGAGGCGGTGGTTTGGTCTCTCCTCAATAAGT
This sequence comes from Sphenodon punctatus, assembly GCA_003113815.1. Classification (NCBI taxonomy): domain Eukaryota; kingdom Metazoa; phylum Chordata; class Lepidosauria; order Sphenodontia; family Sphenodontidae; genus Sphenodon; species Sphenodon punctatus. The sequence continues at coordinate 1,125,612 of QEPC01012039.1, read as the reverse complement.
CATCTCTTGATATTCATGCCCTGGTGAGTTATCGGCCTGTCTCTAACCATCTCTTTTTAGGAAAGGTTATTGAATGGGAGATGGCCCGGCAACTGCAGGCACGTCTGGATCACACCGGTTCCCTGCATCCCGCACACTCCGTCTTCTGTCCAGGGTATGGCATGGAAGCCATGCTTGTGGCTTTGGTTGACAACCTCCTAGTAGATCTAGATAGTGGTCATATGGCCCTTCTAGTTCTGTTAGATCTATCAGCGACTTTTGATACTGTGAACAATGAGATGTTGGTATATTTATATTTCAATTTTAGATTTTTTAAAGTGTTATTTTTACTCGCTGTATTAATATTGTTTTATTGTAAGCCACCCCAGGATGCCAGAGGCATGAGGGGCAGGGTGGGAAATTTTAACAATAAATGTTCTAGTGCTAGGGGGGAACACTTGTGCAGGACATTGGAAGACACAAAATTATAAGGCCCCTGAGCTGCTGAAAAATGAAGCAAAGAAAATGTGCAAGACTAAGAGAGGAGTGGATTGAGGGAACAAAGGGTGTTCCCTGAGTTCTCCCTTTACAAGCAGTGGAGATCCTGTGCAGACTGTAAACAGAAAGTACTCCAGGGAATTAAAAGTAAAACACAAGATGACACAAAATAAATAATGGGGGAGGGAGGGGCGGTGGAGATCATTCTTCCAGGGTTCCAAGACTGGAATCTTTCGCTGACCAAGGCCAGAAGAATCCTAGGGGAGATATGGGAGAGGGGCAGATCATCTATTAACAATATCCTGCCTCCAATGCCAGTGTGAGGGATATAGCTGGCTCCCCAGACTGCCCCTAAGTGGAGAAGGAGGGAATAACTGCTATGAGGAACAAAGTTCATGCTTCCAATCATGAAACCGAAATCAGGGACTAGATTGTCCACAGGAACAGATAAATATTAGCAACACGTTTCAAATTTGCTTAATTGAAATCAACCACAGTAGTAAGAATATTATACAACCATAGAACCACAATGCTTATATTTTTAACAACAATGTTCATGTTTGTACAACTGTTGAAGATCCTAATGTTTCGTATAATGATCTCTATCCTCCTAGTCCTTTTAGTATTGTATATATTTTCATACGAATCTTATTCTTGCAAGAACCCTCCACTTTCTTGACAGTCTGCCTCCCATTGCTTTTTGTATTGATCTCATGGAAGTGGCAATCTTTCACTCTCCTTGTCACTTTCCATTGGTTCCTATTTTACATTCATCTTATTCAAGCAAAGAGCTTTCGCTGCCCTCGTCAGCTTCTATTGAATCTACTTTTATATCGATCTTATTCAAGTAACTGCTTTCCTCTTCCTTGCCATTTCTGCATATATCACATTCAGTTCTATAGTGACGTATTTATAACATCATTACACCACTTAATTTCTTACCCTTTGAATATGTTCTTTTCTACACATAGCAACATTGTTTCCAGATATGATTAGATTTATTTCTGTTACTGCTTATTTTTCAGATAGACAACAATAAGGCAGAATTGTGTCATCATATTTAAATTACCATTGGCCAAATTTTGCCATTTTACTCACGTTGCAAAGTACCCAAGTCTGGAAGTACTACACCCTTCCTTCTCAAGTGGCTCCAGTGAAACAGATCATTTAAGGAAAAAGGAGATGTTTCTTTTAAGGGTGAAGGATTTAAATTCCAAGTTCCAAAAGTCAATTAAATTTCTCTGCTCATCATGAAATATAATTATTACAGCATTTCTACCAGTGTTCAGGTGTAAAAATAAGCCACAAAAATCTTACCGGTAATAAACACTGACAGAGATAATATATCACATCAAACAAACTTCCTGCATGAGCTGATCGTACAGAATTTAATAGACAAAGTTCCTACTGAAGTCAGTGAAAGTGTTGCTTGCGCACAGGAATGGAGAAATAGTACTTCCACACCTTGAAACACTTTCAAACATAAGTAACTTGTTGCCAGAGGAGGTTGTCAGGGCCAGTGGTATGGCTGGGTTTAAAAAAGGACTGGATACGTTCTTGGAGAATAGATCCATTAACGGCTATTAGTCAAGTAGATTACAAGATGGAAACTTCTTACTGTTGGAAGCAGGGAGTGATCAGCAGGGAACGGATTGCTCATTGTGACTGCTGGTATTTTCTCCACATGACCGGGATCAGGCACTGTCGCAGACTGGATGCTGGGCTTGATGGACCATTGGTCTGAGTCAGTATGGCATTTCTGTGTTTTTAATGTTAATTTTGCTGTGGAAGGCCTTTACTGTGGCGGGCCCCTCACTCCCCCACAGGTGTCTGTCTCAGCTCTTCCTTTCTCACCTTCCACCGGGCCTTCGGGGGTGGGGGGGTGGGTGACTATTTTAGACGGTTTTGTTGATTATTGTTTCTATGTTGTGCACCACTCTGAGCTGTCAGTGTGCAGGAGGATGCAGGATACAAATTTTTGTATAAATAAATAAATAAATAAATAAATAAAAAGCAACTGAAGATCTATTTATGCTCCAGGTGCTTTTAGAATTTACTACCAGTACTTCTTAATGTAGTCTGTCCTTCCCCTTTTAAATTGTTTTGTATTGTTTTTATATTGTATTTTATGACACATCCCCTGCCCGTATTAACCGGGGCATTCACCCACACCAGCAGACGTGTCTGCAGCCTCCCCGGTATTTCCAGGAGCTCTTCAAGGACACGTGCAAATACAACACCGCACTGGTTCAAAGCACAACAAAGCCCTCTCATGACACAGGAGAGAAGAGCCAACGCCATGGAGAACAGCATCCGTCCCATACAGTAAGCACCTCTGTTGTTGCCTGGGACTGCCAGCAGCTGCAGCAGTTTCCCGGATCATAGGCAGGGAGGGTTTACTGGCTGCTGCGGGCTTCATGTTTCCATGGTGTTCACGGCTGTGTGGCAGCCACACTGGGAGCTGCCAGTGAATCCCCTACCCCCAACTCCACATGTGTGGTTAATCTGCACCTGTGCCAATTAGTGGCCATAGATACCCTCCCCCTCTCAAGCTTTGCTAATTTAAAAACACCCAGAATTTGCTAGACTGTACATTATATATAGATAGATAGTATAGCTATAGAGGCTATCTAATCTAATCTAATCTAATCTAATCTAATCTCTCTCTCAGAGAGAGATAGAGAGAGATAGAGAGATATTAGACTAGAATAGCTATATAGATAATTGATTAGATAATAGATAGTTTTCCTTTCCCCTTCCTGTCTCCCTTAGATTTAGATAGATATTAGTTGTGTACATATATAGAGAGATTAGATATTATATAGATATTTAGGCTAGTCTGTTCTATTATATATATTAGAATTATAAGATTTATTTATTTATTTATTTATTAATTACATTTATACCCTGCACCCTCCTGAACACAGCTCGGGGTGGCTTCCAATCATAAAATACAATTCAAAACAATCTAAAACACATTAAAATACCATATCAATATTTTTAAAACAACATATAAAACAGGGCCTGGGATATAAATTACTTGGAATAGGGGAATAAAAATCAACTCCCACCCCCCTCCCCAAAGGCTCGGGCGAACAACCAGATCTTTCATTTTCACTGGCTTGGGGCCAGGCGGTCCTCCTCCGGTAGGGAGTTCCAGAGATGCGGCCCGGCCACCGAAAATGCCCTCTCCATTGTGGCTCCCCGCTAACGCGGGGGACCTCCAAGAAGGCACCCCCAGCAGACCGAAGGAGCCACTCTGGGGCGCGGAGGGTGAGGTGGTCCCTGAGGTATGAGGGGCCGAGACTGTGCAGGGCTTTGTAAATCATTACCAACACCTTGAATCTGGCTCGGTACGCTATCGGCAACCAGTGCAGAGCCTGGAGCACTGGTGTTATGTGCTCCCGGTGACCCATCCCCGACAGGAGACAGGCCGCCGCATTCTGCACTAGCTGCAGCCTCCAAACCAAACACAAGGGAAGCCCCATGTTGAGCGCGTTGCAATAGTCCAGCCTCGAGGTGACGAAGGCATGGATGAGGGAGGCCAGGTCTGGGCCGGAGATGAACGGCCGCAGCCTCCGCACCAGATATAACTGGCGAAAGGCAACCTTTGCGACTGCCTCCACCTGCCGCTCTAGGTGGAGGTCTGCATCCAGTACCACCCCCAGACTCCGGACCTGTTGAGCTATGGGTGGGCGCACCCCCCCCAATGAGGGGGGCCGACACCTCCTTCGCTCTCCTCAGGTATATTGTATAAATATTTGTGCACAGGAATCAATACCGATACCAAAAATAAAAACTTGGTTTGAAACAATACCAATACTGATAACAACAAAAACAAAAATGACATTGTTGTTAATGATAATGAAAATAACCTGTTTTAATAATGAAAACGAAAACCAAAAACCAAAAATGACATGGGGGTCTGGCGCACACACCCCTAATGACAAAAATATGGACTAGGACCAAAAGGCAATGCTGGGAAAAAAAAGAACCTCTGATCATAAGCATGGAATTCAGCTCAAAACCCACAAAAAGGGGAAAAGGGAAACTTTTATCACTACTGTGTCTCAGCAGGAAAAAAGGTGAAGGAAAGGGACAAAGGCAATTGTGTGAGGCTACTAATAATGTATAATTACACTGAATCATGACAGCACATCAATACTGATTCAATTTCATGACACAGGCATTACACAGGACTAGGAATCAGAAGACCTGGGTTCTGTTCTTGAATTTATTTGCAGAAAATTACCAAATCCAAGTCATTGAGTATTTATTTGCACTGAAGAGATTCAAGCTGTTTTTGTACAAATGAATCCACTGTCAGACTCGAGGCCTGGCTGGAGCTATGCATCAAATGGAAGAGCATTAGAGAACTACAGAATAAAGTCATATTGACTGCGGAGAACTGAGAGTCTGGGGTGTTTGCTGAGGGAAACCAGCCCTGAGAGAGTGGCAAGTGAGGTGAGACCTTACTACAGTTTGCTAGAACCCATCCAAGGTATTATGGTCATTAGTGCTACCAAACAGTATATAAACAAAATAAACACAACAACTTGTGATGTATTTCTAAATACCTCATAAAAACAAAGGATCGATTTTTCAAAGACTCCAAGTGACTTTGGAACCTAAGTCCAATTGATTATTAGTGACATCCAGATTCCTAGGTGTTCTAATCCCTTTTGAGAACAGGATTTTGTACACAATCCTCAGTCTGTTTAACATCGGTGCTAGCTCCAAGCCCTAACACGAGTTCCAGTCAATGGGACTTGCACCAGAAACAAGTTTGGCAGTACCAGTGCTAGACAGACTGAAGATAATATTTGACGTTCTTATGTCACCTAGAGGCTTTTTGGGGAAAAAATAATCACACAAACTATTACTGACACTTAAAAGACTACCTTTCCCTGTTAAACTTTAACCAGATTACAGTAAGTAAACTTTAGCTTCCTTTTTTCAGAAGCAGCACTGCATTAAAGCCTATTTGCAGGTGCACTGCATGGATTGGGCATAGTTAATGCTCTGTATGCTTCAGCTGATCCATCCACAGAGGTAACTGAAAGCATTAATTTCTACATATGAGTCATCACCAGGGGGTTATTTGGCTGGTTTTCTGCCTAATGCCACCAACAAGAGTGCACACAAATTTCATTTGCTTTTATTACTATTTGGCTGCTACTACCATTACATGTGCAGCAAAGGATTGATAGTCACTGCTGGGATTAGGAGTTAGTTCCAAGTCCGCATTCTCATGTTGTTTTAGTAAGTAGAATTTTATTTCTCTCTTCCTAAACTGGTAATGAATATCTGAAGTGTAAAGAACAGCATGGGGCTAAGATATGAACAGTTGCACACACAACACACACTAGTCAATCAGAGGGGGAGAGAACACTCTGTATTCCAAAGTAAGAAAAAGACACAGGAAAAAAAATCCGTCTCTCTGATTTATCAATTAAATCTGGATCTGTGAATTGAACAATTAAAAAAATTAAGCAATTCATCTGAAAAAAATATAAACACTGTGAATCCTCTGCAGATTTCCTCCACTCCCTGACAACCACTTTCTTCTATATAAAACTGCTGATACAGTTTTAAGAAATCATGTGAATGAACGGATGTGTCAAATTTAATTTACTCTTCCTGGATATTTACATGATCATCCATTGAGCCCCAATCCCAAATACTGCATGGATTTTATCCTAATTATCTATCAAAAATTTCACACCAGAAGTGTGTTTATTTGCTATTTCCTACTTCTCAATCATTTCCATCCATTTTCATCTTCTTTAAGGAGCTGAAATAGTCCTATGGCTCATGTGCTGAGCGGGACTGACATCCCATCATTCTTGGCATTATTTGGAGCAATCATGTCATGCGTACGCACCACAAGAATCTTCTTTGCACACTATTGGTCCCTTTGCCAGTTTCAAAAGGGATGTGGTCCACCAGCCATCCCTACAAGTTGCCACTTTTCCAAAGGGGAAGGGTGATGCTAAAAGCAGGGGTGTAGCCAGGTTGGAATGGGTCCAGGTGCAAGAAATGGACTTGGGGGTGGGGAGGTGTCACCATTAGGGCTGTAGCGGAAAGTCGCAGCAGTAGCTATTTCCGCCTGAAACAGCATTTCCGCAGTTAGTGGTACGGCGTGGCAGAGGCTTTCATTCCGCTACTTCCGCAGTTCTGCTAATTTCATTCCGCTACTTCCACAGGCTTCACAAAGAGTGGAAACATGCCATTTTCACTACTTCTGCCATTCCGCCAGTGCCACGAAATAGTGGAACAACGGTTTTCCGACAGTTTCCAACAATTCCACAATTATTCCGATAGTTTCCGGATTTGCAGAATGCCAGCAGAATTAGTGGAATGTCGGCAGAAAAGCCGCGGTGTCGCGCGGGCAATTCTGAAATGGTGAAATGGAATTGCGGTGTGGTAAAAGCTGCTGCTGCTTCAGTCCTGGTCACCATCCTCTCCCCTGTCCCACCCGCTCCTTCTCTCCTCAGTGCCTCTCATTCCCTCCACTTTCTGTACCTGAACCCTGGAGGTTGTGGCCTTGAGCCACTGCTGCCAATGCTTGCTGCATTCTGTGCTACCTGTTGGGTGGGTCCCACACACTGCAAGCACTTCCACTCAGTTCAGTCTCTGCCTGGCTGTGCCACAACAGGACAGAATTTGTGCCCCCACTCCCAGATTCGGCCCTTGGACAAATGTCCCTCCTGTCCCTATGATAGTGACACCAAGGGTGGCCAAAAGAGGTCGGGGCAAAGGGTTTCTCTTTCCTCTTTACAATGTGGCCATTCCCCTTTGGACCATCATGATGCTCTGAAGGCAGTGGAGAAAGGGGACAAGAGAGCTTCTTCACAGCACACCTTTTTCAACATGCTTCTGCCCTGGATAACTTCAAGGAACAGAGGGTCCACAGAGGCCCAGACACTCAAGGTCAAAACCCAAAGTCTACAGATCAAACCTGGAGAGGAGGCAACCAAAGTCATTGCCTTCTTGCAACTCAAATGGGCAGTAGGAAACATTCCCGAGACTGCTATGGATGGGATTGAAGCAGGAACAAAGGTCTGAGAGGCAGAGGTGGTTGAGTTTCATTCCCCTCATTTTCCTTCCCTCACAGCAGACAGCAGTGTCACAAGACACCAACGCCTGGGGGAAGTCTTTTCCATCCCTATCCCTGCCCAGTCTCTGCTCCCTCACCCCTAAGAGGAGGGGGGAATACAGAGAAAACATATCCCAGAACTGAGATCTGGGAGATAGGAGACAGATCCCCCTGGGTGGGGAGGGATAAGAGAGACAGACACACCCTTGTTGGGATAGAAAGCGTATGAGGTAGAACATTCTCCAAAGTGCAGTGAAAAGAAAGAGAAAGTGGTAGAGGGGATATGGGAATAAGCTGGTACAGGTTTCCCCAAGAGAGGAGATGGGGGAAGAGGTTTGATGCGGGTAGGTAAACAGAAGAGAGAGACTCCAAGGGTAGGGGGTGACATGGAAGGGAAGATGGAGACAGACAGACAGACAGACAGACAGACGGGATGGAAGAAGAATGGTGCAGGGACAGGGTGCAAAAACATCTCCAGGGAAGGGTGTAAGATATTTCCCAAGGCAGAAGAAGAGATAAAAATATCCCTGAATTAAAGCAATCTAAGGAACATGTGGAGGACACAGTTTTATAAATTGAGGAAGCAATGGAGGAAGTTGAGAGGATAGGTTTTTATTTTTTTATTTTAAATGTAGTATGTATTTATTTATTTAAGCCTCTGGCTCTCGCCCTGGCCCGAAAGTAAAAAACAGTACAATGTAATTTTACCAATGATATAAAATAATAGTAATAATGATAATAATAATATAACAAATATCACATAACACAACAACACATAACATATCATGTTAGTGAAAAAGAAAACAATATAAAAATTATCAACCTAACTCCAAAAAAAAGGGGATTTCTAATAGTCATAGACCGCCAATAATAACATTTGCAAAGGGAAGGAGATTCTAAATCAGATTACCAACTTCTGACAAACATAATCTATGTACAACAAAGGAGACAAGTCAGTAAAGAAAAAAGAAAAAGAACCCCATCTACACAATTCCCGATTTCACACAATAAATCAGGTCTATTAGCCTGTCTAATCATCCTTCTGTAATATAGCCAGATATTCTTGTAGGCACCCAGACAATAGATATCATTGCAACTATTATTCCCAGTGACACAAACAGGCCTCTCTAGCTTGGAATACACAACCTCTGCCTAGAGGCAGTTTGGGTTATCACTCTGTCCATTTCAGAGGACTTTATTCCCTATATTAATTAGTTATACTTTACCTAGGGAATAGATCACTATTTCTCCTTTCTTTAATGGGGGGACCTATTACGGTAACCAATAGGCCGAATAATCTCAGTCGGACATAAGTCAATAGGTTACACCTCCCTCTGATACTCAGGGGTCCAATGCGGTGAAAGGAACAATGCTTCTCTATATCCTAGTATATGGTCCCTTATCCCTCTATCTCATTACTGGTTCTAAGTTTCTTGGCTAAATGTACAAATAATGCCAAAGCATTACAATCCTCTGATCTTTTAAGATTTAACAAATATTTCATTTGACCTATGGGGTCATCATATTCTTTTCCTCGGAACAATGGGAAAATCCAGACCTCTCGTAAGGAAGAATACAAGGGGCATCTCAAAAATATATGCTCTATAGTTTCTAGTTCGTTTGATTGACAAGGACAGCACCTCTGCACTTTTGATTATGCATTATGCCTTCCTTGAACTATAGCAGTCTCAATTAACTGAAAACGAGCCCTCGTATACTGTCTGCGCAGTTCCATAGAGCTCATTAACTCTAAATAGCTTTCTAGACCAAAAGAGACTTTGACATGTTTCATCCATGGGGCTGCTTTCCACCCAGTTAGGATTGCTAGATCTTCCTGCCTTCCTATATCTAGTATCCTATCCTTGAGTCATTTCTTTTGCTGCTCTGGGGAGAATTGCCACAGCTCCTGCACTGAGAATCCTGTTTGATTAAGAAAGGTATAGGAGGTAGCAAGCCAGGGATAAATCTGTGAGCCAGTATTCATTAGTTCTTCTAGAAGGCAAAGATAAACCAAAGACTTCTCATCTTGGTTCACTATATGGGTCCAGAATTATTTTAAATGAGTCTTTAATTGTCTTTTATTTTTGTATGCTTTATGTAGTTTTCCTACCTAACATGGTAGATTGCCTTTGCCAGTAAAGTTTATACTTCCATCCTATGGCCCCTCACTGAATGGCTAACTCTGTTCTTACTCCTATATACGTTTACCCATTTACTTAGGCTTGCCAACACCAATATGAAAGTTTTCATATTTTTCAAATTTACATGCCTGAAAGTTTACAGACATGGAGGTAGTGGATAGGAAGATGACCTAGTGATTAGACTACGAGACTAGTGTCAAGTTCCATTCCCTTTTCTGAATGACTTTGGGCAAGTAATATAATGCTGCAATACCACAACCAGTTATGTGAAAGCAGATCCATTGAAAACATGACCTTAGTGGAAATATTGATGAGCAAGACCTTTTTTTCTGTCTTAATCTCTCTATAACACTGTTCCACATCTACAGAACTGGATCCATAAGTACACTAACCTGCTTTAGGCTCTTCTGGTATTTTGACAATATTTTATGGCCAGGTAACTTCTGGCACTAATGACTACAAAATAGTTCACTTTCTCTATAAGACATCATGAATTACATACCTGTACATCCATCACAGATGTGTATACACATGTGGCAGTGTGCTGTGGGTAAGTCTTGACAGGACCGGACGCACAGCTTGTCAGAACTTTGCCATTGGCGCACCTAAGGGCAGTAAGGGTTTAACTGGCTAGGAGAGATAGCAGTTAGCGTCAGGGCTTGGCCCTGAACCCATGACCTCAGGGCCTTCTTGGTGACCACTGTTTCCTCTATGCCACTGTTTGGCTTGTGAGAAGCAGCTTTTCTTCACTTGTGCGCCTTACCATCTCTTTCCCTCTCACACTTAGTATCCAGGTTGTGGACACATCCACTGGCTTCCCGATTGGCTCCCAGTGATGTATGAGGCATGTTTGGGAGCGGTAGGAAGTTGGCAGAACTTTTATTGCCATTCCCTTTAACTCTCGCTCAGCTCGCACCGGATTTTCCCATATCTCCTGTGTCAGGTTGTACCTGTCCATGTAGCCTTGTGTCAAAATTGTGTTTTAGATTCTCCATCACTGTTCTATCCAGCCATCCCTGCTCCACATTTTGTGCAGCACTTCCCCTCCCACTGGTTCTTAGTCATTCCCAGTGGGTGTTTTTGTGTGACAGCTTACATGCACAAATTGCCACTTTTCCAAAGGGGAAGAGCCATGCTAAAAGCAGGGGTGCAGCCAGGTTGGAATGGGTTCATGTGCAAGAAATGGACTTGGGGTGGAGAGGAGTCACCATCCTCTCTCCTGTCCCACCCACTCCTTCTCCCCTCAGTGCCTCTCCTTCCCTCTGCTTGCTGTACCTGATCCCTGGAGGTTGTGGCTGCACTGCTTGCCTTGGGCCAATGCTGCCGGTGCTTTTTTTCCCCCTCAGTCCCGGCATGAAATCTCATGAGAATCAAAAGTGATTTACGTTTCAGCCCTATCCGAGAGCAACTGGAACCACCCTGCTGGGGAGGTTGGAGGGACCTTTGGCCTCTGCCCTGTGGCAGATGATTAGGGGACCCAGGCAGGTCTAAAAAGGGCTTGGAACAATCTGCGGGCTGCTATGGAAGAGCAGGCTACCTTGGGGCCTCTACCCAGATTTCAACAACCCCTAGGGATGTGTGAACAGAACTGAGTTCAGAAATTTGGTTCTGTTCGAAAATTGAGTTTGGTTCGAAAGTTCGGTTTGGTCAACCGAACTATTCGAGTTCAGTCGAATTCCGAACTTCTGAACTGAGTTCATACTTTCGAAACTGTTTTTTTTTTTTGGCCTTCTGAACTGGTTTGGATTCAACCAAACAGTTTGGTTAAATTCAAGTTCGGTTCGAAAGTTTGGTTCGGTCGACCGAACTATTTGAGTTCGGTCTGAACTCCGAACTTCCGAACCATGTTCACACATCCCTAGCAAGCCCTAGGTTGGAATGGCAGACAGGCTAGGTACAGTAAGAACTGGTAGCCCAACTGGAGTGGAGAAGGAGGTTAGTGGCAGTGTAGGCATACCAACAGGAGAAGACGGGGCCAAAGGGGGATAAGCCAGAACAAAGAGGCCCAAAGAGAAGGGCAGGTAGGCCCAAAATGGGAGAACAATAGAGGCAGACTGCAAGAGTACAGAGAGGAAAACTGCAAGCAGGGAGGAAAAAAAATCCCTGGGAGGCTAGGATTAGGAACTCTCTTGGCACCAGGACAGTAGTAAGCATGACAACATGCTGAAGAGCACGAAAGGCTAGGGCCTTGGGTGAGGGAGATGCCTATCCAGTTAGAGTGGAAGAATATGTGCCCAAGACTGAAAGACAGGACCTTGAAAAGAAGACACCCTAGGTGCCTGCTGGGAATCTGGGCACCAAGTGTAACTGTAGGATAGTGTGAGACCATGTGTAAGACCTGGGATGGAAGACAGAGATTATCACACTTCCGTAAGAGGAACAACAAGCTATAAACAATCCTTCTCAAGAAGAGGCCATGGCACCTTGGGTGGAGGCCTGTGGCAGACAACCATTCATCAAGAGCTAATTCCCTAAAACACCATCTGCATCACCAACTGGACATCTGGAAAATTAAAGTACAGCAAGTATCATCTGGAAGAGCTAAACATGACGGCGGAGACACCTCCCTGAGATGATGTAAAGCAGTTGATGGAGACCAGGATGTTCAGAACTGAATCAAACAGGGTGTGGGACCTATTAGGATGGTCTGGTCCCGGAGTCTGATGGACCCAGTGTGATTTCTAGGCGCTCTGGGGGAATTACCCTTTGACCTTGATGACCGTCTCATTGATAACCTCGTCAAGTTATGGAATATCTTGCTGACAGAGGCCATCGATCAAATGGCTCCCAGATGTCCGCTGCCCATGCGGCAGTCCCACAGGTCTCCTTGGTTCTCTGAGGGGCTGCGGGTCCTGAAGCAAGAAGGGTGACGGTTGGACCGACGGTGGCATCGATCTCATACCGAAGCTGACAGATTGCAACATAGAGCAGGTTTACGAGGTTTGCTGAGGCTATGAAGATATCAAAGAGGGAGTTCTTTGCTGCCCTCATAGCATTCACATAGCATCTCTTTGAGAGCTGTCTCTAAGAGGTGGTGATGCGGCCTCTGCTCAAGAAACCAGCGCTTGACACTGACTCCCCTGCCAGCTATTGGCCTGTCTCTAACCTTCCCTTTTTAGGGAAGGTTATTGAACATGTAGTGGCTCAGCAGCTCCAGGAGCATCTTGACAGCCTCAGTTATCTTGATCCTTTGCAGTCTGGCTTTCGTCCAGGTCATGGCACTGAGACAGCACTTGTGGCCTTGGTGGATGACCTTCGCCAAGAAAAGGACCAGGGTCAATTGACCCTATTGGTCCTATTAGAACTATCGGAAGCATTTGATACCGTTGACTACGAGATGTTGGTGATGCACCTGCGGAATAGCGTGGGGGTGGGTGGGATTGTTCTTGAATGGTTCCACTCATTCCTGACCGGAAGAACTCAGTGGGTGGTACTCGGTGCTTCCTTTTCATCTTACCGAGACCTCCTGTGTGGGGTCCCACAGGGTTCGGTTTTGTCCCCTCTCCTGTTCAATGTGTATATGCAACCACTCAGCGAGGTGATAAGAGGGTTTAGGGTGAGGTGTCATTAATGTGCTGATGACACGCAACTCTACCTCTCATTTTCAACTGACCCAGGCCCAGCTGTTTTGGTGCTTACCCGGTGCCTGGCAGCTGTGGGGGGGACTGGATGAGGGCCAACAGACTGCGACTGAATCCTGACAAGATGGAGGTGATGTTAGTGGGTAGGTCAGCGGAGGTGGTGGTCCCATCAATTGATGGGGTCTGCCCTCCGCCGACGTCCCAGGTGTGGAACCTGGGGGTGCTCCTCGATGCGCAGCTCCACCTGGATCTCCAGGTTGAGGCTGTGGTGAGGAGTGCCTTTCGCCAGTTACATCTGGTGCGACGGCTTCGGCTGCTGGTTTCAGTTCTGGACTTGGCTTATTACCTCTAGGTTAGACTATTGCAATGCGCTCTACATGGGGCTATCTATGGTGATGGCTTGGAAGCTGCAGCTGGTGCAGAATGCAGCAGTCCAGTTATTGGTGGGGTTGGGTCGCCGGGAGCACACTACACCAGTGCTCCGATCTCTGCAGTGACTGCCAATAGTCTTCTGGGCCTGATTCAAAGTATTGGTTTTAACCTATAAAGTCTTACACGGTCAGGGCCCTGCTTATTTGCGAGACCGCCTCACTGCCCGGGTTCTAGATCGGCCCCTGTGGTTGTCTGGGGGTGTCTAGTTGGAGGTCCCCCAGGGTTGGGGAGGGCACGCAAAATAGGGCATTCTCAATGGCCACGCCACACCTTTGGAATTCCCTCCTGGTGGGGGCACGGTTGGCCCTGGACACCTCAGCCTTCCGTAGGAACTGCAAAACCTGGCTGTTCTGTCAGGCATTTGGTGAGGGAGAAGGGTAGGGTGGAGGGGGTTAGGGAGGGTGGTATGGGGGTGTTTTATGGTTGTTTTATTTTATTGTTGAATTTGTTTTTGAATTGAATTGAAATGTTTTTATTATATTATATGTACTGTTGTTAGCTGCTTTGGGCCACATGTGGCGGGAGAAAAAGGGATATAAATTTGGTAAATAAATAAATAAACGTGGTCCTCCAATGTTGGGCCACCTTCTGTCACAGCATATTATAAGCCTATGTACATACAGACATAAATATACATGCACGCACAAGCACAAATAGAAAAATGGATGTACAATGTATGAACGCTTCCGCCTTTCACACTCATGCAGTCATGATTTTAGCTCCCTTCCACCTGTAAATTACTGCAGAAATGTAGTTGTCATATAGTGAGGAGGGAAAAATCAAAACTTTGCTTCTGTCTTTGTTTTCATATGGGAATATTTTGTGATTTCCCTCTCTGTTTTAAGCTCTTCTGATAGCAGCATCCATGCCAACCCTTTCTATTTCAAAATGCATTAATAATAAAGGCCATACAAAATGTACTGATAAGTAAATACACTTGGGTTCCCTATGTTGAATTTTTCAATACCTCAATATTTCAGTCCTATCCATCTTCCCACACCACAGTGGATGTGCTGCTTGTACACTCCTGCTTTTATCTGTTCGTCTACTGAAACAAGATTATGGCTCTTCATTAGCAGTTTGTTTCTTTACTCAAAATTACCACTTGGCCGTTTAGCAGAGTGACTAAGTGACCGATAGTTATTGACTCAATCACAACGGAAAGATTAGATTGATTGTGATGAGGAAGCAACCAGAGGGAACAAATTTATCAACCTAAATAGGTAGATATACAAGGATGTTTAAACACTAGCTTCAAATGAGGCTCTTTCTGAAACATAGTTAACTGCTTTATGAACCATTTCAGTAACAATTACTATAAGTGGAGAGTGAATTATGCTTCTCCTCAGGGAATTTCAAGTATTTTTGCTTTTGTTTAATTGTACAAAAACAATATTTTTCCAAGTGCAGCAAATTTAACTACCGAAATCTTTATAGAGTATATCTTCACTGTATTATGTCACTGCCCTGCAGCAAAAAGCTATATCCGGAAGCAAGATCTTGATGTTTACACAATTGAACCCGATATGCATACTAATGGAAGTCCTGAAAGATACTTCCATTGCCTGTATGGCTGAAGGCAAATATAGTCTGTATCATAAAAAGAATCAACATGTGCAATCACAGACGTTGACAACTTCAGAGCAGTAAACCTTTTGATTCCAAGGCTCTAGTAAGCATATCACAGCTTGGTTCCCGATATTATTTTCCAGTAAAAAAGCTTGCTATCAGAAAGGCAGTCCTGCAAGTGGCATTCCAAATGTTTTGACTGCTCAATCACATTTACAGAAATTTCATTTAAAAGAATGTTAGTGGTGGCTTTCCTTATGTGACTAAGCTGAGCGCTGAGGTATAGGAAGCGACATAAAAAACACCACTTGCAGAACTGTTTATAGCTGTGACTTTTGAAGAAATATTCTAATTTATCCATGCACAATTACAATTGTAAGAATGTAGAAAAACATACACTGGCAAGGCATAAAAACCTACTTGCCAGTAGAGAGACATACCAGGGATGGCCTTAGAAATTGCAGGGGCAATGGTGAAGATAAAATGTGGGGCCGTTGGTGGCCCCACCCCATTCACTGTGGCCCCATCCCCTAATGGACACCCTTTGCGGAGCCCTATAGGTGGTACTGTTTGGGGTCCCTCTCAGAGGGAGTGAGGACCCTCATCATGCTCTGGTGAAAATGAGGGTCACTGTGGGGGTCCCAGAACTAGAGAAAGGAGTAGGGCTCGGGGCAGTTGTCCCAAGTTGCCTTGTGGTAAGGCCGGCCCTGGAGGATGCAGGTGCTGGGAGCAAAATTCTGCCATCCCTTCTCCCGACTGAAGTCCCAGCTCAAAGGTTTGTATGTGGCACACATCAATACCCTTGCTCTTGCTCCCTGAGCAGAAAGACTGTATGCTGACACACTTCAAGATCCAGGCTGAGCCTTGCAAAATAGATGAGTGATGCTTCTGCTCCCTAATGATCAGCTGTTCAATAAGAAGCATGAGTCCTGAGGCCCCAGATCAACCTTCTGTGGATCCCTCAGCAACATCTCTATAAGGCCACTATCCTGGACATGGAATGAAAAATCCCAGTTGCCAGCTCAAAATGTAGACTCACCAAAGGCAAGCAAGAGAATTTTTACAACCTTACTACAATCCACTTGAGTGATTGGTTTTAAATTTTAAAGAGACCATTTAATTTACAAATGCAATTCATGCTCTCTCCTTCTATGGATCTCAAGACTCAGATGGCCCCCAAAATTGTGGTATCTGGACACCTTGCAATACTCAATATATTTATACCCACATAATTCAGTGAATTGAAGAAGATACATTCTTACCATTTCACAGATGTGTAGCTAAAACACAAAGAGTGATATGCCCAAGATCATATAGCAACACTGTAGCAGAGAAAGGAATTCAACCTGGGTCTCCATGATCTCTGGTTAGCTCTCTAGGCCAGAAATCTGCAAACTGTGGCTCAGAAGCTGCATGGTCGTTCAAGCACAGCTCTCAGCCTGGGCTAGTCCTGAGCCTTGCACTGACTAAATGGCCCATGTCTCACTTCATTGCACATGACTCTTGCCAGCAAAACTACAGCTGTTCTTCAGATTCTAAGCATCCAGAACTACAGAGCTTTGCCATCTAATCACAGAGCAAAAGAGATTTTCCCCAGCATGCGTGTCTTGTGACTCTTGGCCATGTGTCAGGACCTAGACCTTGAACCTGCAACCTAGGGGCTAGCCCCACTGATATTCCAAGGCTTGGACCTTGGCTGTATTATTAAGGCCATTCCTTTGGCAGCTTGGCCACACCTCCTAGGCTCCTGGTAGACCATATACATCCCTAGTCTTGCTCCATGTCCCCATCTTCCTGATTGGCTGCTTGCCATAGAGAAGACAGGTCTGCAGGCACAGGCAACTGGATGGACCATCTGTCTGTTTCCCTTTCCTGTCTCTTTGGAACCCACTTTGTATTTGACTGCAGCTGGACCTGTATTTCTTTCCAACCTGGTTTTTCTTGCTTCAGTCCCCTGCTCTGGCTTGTCTCTGAATCCTGTCTTGGACCTGCATGCTCTGAATACTTGTGTTTGCCCTGTCTGTTTATTCCAAGCTGTCTGCCATCCAGTCCTGATTGCCTGTCTGCCTTATTTGTTGCCCATCTGGTATCCATCTGTTCTGCAACTCCTGGTCCATATGCTGATCTCCAACCTGCCTTGTTGTTGGTGTCAGAAACACATCGGGAATCTGATCTGGTGGTTCTGGACTCAATGTGAAGATTTTGCTACATGGCTCTTGGTACAGACACACAGACACACACAGTATGAACTAAACCATTCCCACCCTGCCACCTTTGTGATACCTCTTAGAGCACTTTCCAACGTGCGTTAATGCGCCTCATTTGCCTCCATGAGAATCTCTGAGAGGTGAATGACCTGCAGCTTATATCACATGTGAAAACAAAGCCACACAGCTTTGGTGCCAATGATGCAGAGGAGGCAGAGCTGGAAAATCAAGCTCTGCCTCCTTCGCACAATCAGCACCAAAGACACACAGCTTTGCTTTCACACATGACGTAAGCGAAGCTGTGCATCATTCACCCTTCGCAGATTCTTGCAGAAGCAAGCGAGGCACATTAAATTCATGTCAGAAAGTGCTCTCACCTCTCACAGAGACAAATGAAGTGCATTAACACATGTCAGAAAGCGCTCTTACTAAGGCTGGATACTGGGTAGAAGCTTTCAGCCTAAGTGTATTCCATCGGAAACTTTTAAAACAAAAAATAAAAATAATAGCAGAACTGTTGGCATAGGCCTGTGATACTTAGTGCCAATCCAATACAGGGGGAAATAATAAAAATATCAGAATCCCCTGGGGCTTCTCAAGCTTATTGTCTGAAGTTTTCCCTCCACACCATTCTTCAAAGTCCTACCATCTCTCCAGAGTTCAGTTCTTTTGTTCATTGTCTTTATTACAGTCCACGCATGATGACCTCCTGGTATTCAAAGACAGTTGTCTCAGACTTCTTCTTCCCTAAGCCTGCAACCACTGCTAGTACTGTTGTTGTCTAAAGCGACCAAATTTCTGGGTGGCTCAACCAGGATGCTGGAGAATAGGAGAATGTCAAAGGAAAAATTGGATTTTCTTATCAAAATGTAATTTTCCACCAAAAATATTTGTAATTTCCCCGAAAGGTAATTTCTTAGGCTGTTTTTAGATGAGCACAGTGGCGCCCACACTTGTTTTCAAAAAAGCTGGCAGCCCGTTCCACACATGACGCTGCCGCTGAATACGCGCATGTGCGGGCAATGCGCTTCCATTTATGACCAGCCTCGATCGCTGACCTGGTCAGTTCGCGGCCAGAAATGGATGCCCATCGCCCGTGCACGCGCGTATTCGGCAGCAGCGTCACGTGTGGCTTTTTTGAGAAACAAGCGCGGGTGCCGCCGCGCTCGTCTGAAAACGGCCTTAGAGACTGAGCACTGTACATAGCATATTCTCAAAAGTCTCAAAGTAAAGATCTTGATTGGTGACACATTCAAGTCCCTTAAGCCTAAGTTCTATTCTTGCTCTCACCTCTAAGGCAGGGTATTAATTTGCCTTTTCTGCAGTGCTGCTTGCTCTCCCTGGCTCTGTCTGATCACTAGCTCTTTCTCAACACTCCCTCGAAACTGCTACTCTCTCAGCTCTTTGTTTATAACAAACACAGTTCCCTACTAGTGCTCTGTTTGAGCCAAAATTTAACTAAAATAAATAACCAATAAACCAATCCGGGACAAAGCCTCCGGGAACTCAAAATTTCTGCCTCGCCAGCTTTTGGGGGGCAATTGCTTCCTAGTTCAAACCAGAGCACACTATTTTGGCTGGACGGCAAGATTTTGTGGCTCCCTCTTCCAAGTCCTGGCAAAAGTGGGATATTTGGTAGCTTTTACATTGGACAAAAAGTTTTAAATAGGAACAAAACAATCATTTTAACAAATGTTCTGGGATACCATGGCTGCCTTTCTGAAGCCAGGACTGGACTGGTCCATTTGGTAGCTTTACCTCTGCCAGCAGAGCACTCCATAGCATGGCTGTTGGCTTTTGAGACTGAACTCTGAGGCTTTCTGCTATCTGGTTTCACTTAGGCAGTCTGCATCCATACCACTGCTGTTGGCCTTTTCTGCCTGAGAACAAACACAGCCACCAAATCTCTTCCGATCACAAGGTATTCTCATCTCACGATGCTACTTTCTTTGATTTAACAAGCATTAGGAAACCACCTACTAGCAAGTTGTTTACTGGGCAATGTGTCGTCCTCTCCTAGGTATGAATTTCCAGCAAGCTCACATGGATGGAAGGGAACATGTCCAGAAATGAACCTGGGATGTTTACAGTATATGATAAATTAGAGCCCTACTCAGTCTGGAATTTCTAGCCCAAGCAGAGCCCAAATCTAACCACAATGATTCCAGTCTTTGGCAGTTCAAGCACAGCTTGAGCTGAATATTCTCAAGAATAAGCCTACTGCAGCTCTCCTGGCCCTGGCCTAGCCCAGGTCAACTCAAGATTGGATTGATTCCATCCCCTGCTGAGCATCATGACTTTATGATGTTCTGTTGAGAGTGGAGGAGAGCAGAGCCATGGCAGAAAGGAACAGGATCTCCGACCCCTTTTTCAATATGGCTATTGCAAAAGAGAATTCTTCACTTACAATGCTGTGCACCATTTGCTGCCTTAGGCCAGACTTGCAAGACAAAGCACTCTAGTTGCAGGAGTAAGTACTGCCTGGCCAGAGAAACCTTGAGGAAGGCAGAGTTGAAGGGAAGTTCTACCGGTGACATCAAGCAGCCCACGACAGGGATAGCCTGGAGAATTGTATATAAATGGTATGGACTCGGAGTTTAGGTTGCTATGGCATTGGCAGATTGCAGAGACTGTAAATAAATACTTGAAGAGCTTATTTCTGTGTGGAGTGTGTGCCTGCGTCTCTTGTGGTGAATACTAGGAAAGCTTACCCCAGCAACCCAGGTGCCTGCTTCACTCATGTTCTGGGCATTTAGAACTACACCACTTCACTAGGAAATATACTTTAAAGGCTCATTCACATAAAGATGGGCCAATACACATTCCACAGACATTTAACAAACAAATTATTCTAACAGACGTTTAAAATGTATTTATTATTATTATTATTATTATTATTATTAATTATTATTATTATTTATAGCAATACTAAGGAACCTGGGGGTCAAACTGTCAAGTTAAAATAAGATTGATGGACAGCAACCCTCCTGAGTACAGAGGAAAGCATAGGTACAGACTTAAAGTGAACAAAATGTTCACCTGCTATGTGGAAACAGTTGAGCAGTAAAGAAACTTTAAGCCTCCTATATAATGAGAACAGCCTCAAGACACCTGCTAATGACCACACAGCCACATTATTCAGACCCATAACAATTCTAGAGAAATAGGTCAATAACTGACCCAGAGGAAAAGCATCAAGCTAAAAATATCCAACACTATTTCTTCCAGAACCCTGTGTTTAACTTTTAATACATGTCCTATTAAAATATTTCCTCTGCTTAGCTTTCAAAATCTCATACTCCAGTATGTTAAAATGGTATAGCTGTAGTCACAATTGAGCACCTCACTGTCTACCTAGCTATATATGTCCAAACACTTATGTATTGGTTTTTTGCATATATCATTCTAACTGCTAGTGTACTCAAGCAATTAAAATCTGCAATTAAAATTCAGATTAAAAAATGAGTAACCCTAATGCAAGGAGAAAGTTTTCCTGAGCATTTGGCTGTATACTAGCTACAGCACAGTATTTGGTGGTGCTAGCTAGATCACACAAGATACATTCATACAGCTAGAGGTGCCTGTGGATAACTGGGAATCCAGGCTTGAGGGGGGCAGCAAGGGACGGCCCCGTCAGAAAAGGGGTGGGCCATGGAGGCTTTCCCAAACCCTGTTCAATCTAGCCCCACCCATACAGAGCACCATGATTGTCATGACACACTGCAAAGGAATAGCCCTTCACCCGCCACCCTGGCAGTGAGCAGGCTAGTTGGCGGGATCCCTCTGTTGAAGCAAGGGGCAAGGGAAGACCGCATCTAACGCCCCCTCTGCCTCAGGTGCATTTACCAGGATGACTGCACTGGGGGCAGGGAGGGCAATGGGTGCACTGGGGCACGAAGTGGGACTGTGCTCTGCCAGGGCCGCTAGGACAACTTGGCTCAAGGCACAAAACTGTGGCCCTTTTTACACAAGACAGGGCCACTCATACCCACACAGATCCACTGCATGGGCATGAGTGGGCACAGCCTGTGTAACCACCACTGTGGGTGGGTGGATGGATGGGGTTTCATGCATTCTTCTTCAGTACACCCACCTACATGCACCTCCACTCATAGCCCACCCACAGAGCAATTGGCTACAACAGCAATCGCTCTGTTCATGGAGATGGGTGTGTGCCCATGTACTGCCACCACCACACTGGTGCGCACACCATCTCCCCCCCCCCACCCCACGTATGTATCATGGCCCATTTAAAAAGGGCCTGTGTCTCACAAGGCAAGACTTCTGAGGTTGGTTTTAAGGCCGGTGACAGCTCCCAGCCACTTGTAGGTTGGGGACCGACCAAGCAGCACCCACCCATCTTCCCTACCCTTTTTCTCTAATCACTGTGGCATACATCATCTGGGGGCCAGGAAGGAATTGTTACTGGAACCCCAGATTGGCCATGGGATTCATATTTTTTACCTTCCTCACAGTGACAAGTACAAATAAGAATTTTGGCACATTTTGAGCTGGGGTGTTTCTTAGTGTATTATTGAAGGCTGTTGCACTCTTTGTGGTGTCCAGTACTGTTATGGTGGTGTTAGTATAGACTTATGTAAGAAACTGGGAGTCATCTCCCTAAGACATGGGGAAGCAATAGGGATTTGCGAACGTGGTTCGGAAGTTCGGAGTTCGGACCAAACTTGACTAGTTCAATCAACCAAACCGAACTTCCGAACTGAACTCGAACTAAACCGAACTGTTTGGGCAAATCCGAACCAGTTCAGAAGGTCAAAAACAGCTTAATACACTGGTTTTGAATGTACGAACTTGGTTCGGAAGTTCAGAATTTGACTGAACTCGACTTGTTCGGTCAACCGAACCGAACTTCCGAACTTAACTCAATTTTTGAACCGAACCGAATTTCCGAACTCGGTTCTGTTCGCACATCCCTAGGAAGCAAGACACCCGACTACTTACTCTGGTTCAAAAAGGACTACATTGCGTGAAAACAGACATGACGCTAACCACCCTTTAACCACCCTTGGTGGTCATTTATGCATGTTTCAAGGCTGCACAGGGCACCAATACAGCCCTGCAATATGCATAAATAACCACCAAGGGTGGTTAAAGGGTGGTTAGCGTCATGTCTGTTTTCACCCATTGTCCTCCTTCCACACACGTCATGAGGTGTGGGATGGAGGGGGGGGGGGGGGG
This sequence comes from Sphenodon punctatus, assembly GCA_003113815.1. NCBI lineage: Eukaryota > Metazoa > Chordata > Lepidosauria > Sphenodontia > Sphenodontidae > Sphenodon > Sphenodon punctatus. The sequence goes on along the minus strand of QEPC01012039.1, from coordinate 1,102,907 downwards.
ACACACTACTTGTTATGATATTTGGGGGCTGGTACTTGAGGGTACGTACATCAAGGTCAGATCTCCTGTTGGTTATGGTTAACCATGGTTGGATGTTGTACTGGACCCTAAGTGCCTTTCACATTACCCCACCTAACACAATTGAAATTTGAATAAGGCACATGGCTGTTTAAGCCCATATGATTTGTCCTTGTCTTAGGCTGCATTCTCACCTGAGGCGGTGGAGGATTTTGTGCCCTGACATGCGTGAGAGAAGCCACGGCAGATTCCCGTTCGCACTAGCTCTTTTCCCGTCGGCCGGCTCCTCTGTGCTGCCGTGTCTTCCCTTGCCCCTCCCACTGCCGCCACCGCCGCCGCAGGTGAGAACACAGCCTCATTCCGGAATGCACCAACAAAGGTTAGTTAGTTCGAGTGATGGGTGAGTCTTTGCTCTGGCAGGATTTAAGCATTACAAATAGCAATAAGCAATGTGTCTCTCCACAAGTACTGCAGTTACATTTGGTGTTTATTTCTTTTACACTCCTCCCTCTTTTTTCAGAGCTATAGAGAACTGTAGGTGGCTCATTTTTATGCAGTATCAATTATTGCTTCTGAAAGTCTATAATGGCTTTGTACTATCTTGGATTTCTACATGTTTATCAATTGTTAGTCAAGCTGAGGTTTGTATTACCAATTGGCTCTGTTTTTAAGATTTTGGACGTACATTTCTCCTGAAACATGCATAGCTGCAATTTAAAGTATTTAATTTATGTTAAAATTTTAATTATAGTTTATCTAGACAAAGTATTAATCTTTTCCCTCAACAGATGCTGTCAGATTCTGCAGACTCTGCAATCCCAGCAGCTCAGTATGCAAATATTTCCTGTTTTTCTCCAGTATTGTGGATGGCGGCATTTCCTAATGCAAAAGGTAATAAATCCTTGTTTATTGAAAGTGTCCCCATTTATGTATTTCTGAATAATTATTCCAGGGTGACCTAATGGACTTACACAAGACCCCAGGCAATTTTTTACATCTTAAATCACTTCTTTTTGTTTAGCTAACAGATCTGTAAATACATCAAGGTGTCACAAATGGAAATAAAAACATTTTTTCTTGCATTTGCAAAAGACAAACTACTACAGCTTTCTGACTTCAAATAAAATAATAGCCCAATATATACATCAGCAACAAGTCATTAGGCACTATGAGAAAGAAAGAAAGAAAAAGTATTATGTAATCTAGTGCTGAAACCCGGTATACAAAATTACTTGGTTTTTACCGAGTATCTTGGTATTCAGCACTGAGGAATTGGACCGGTACTCAGTATTTGGTACTTGATTCAGTACTCAGACCAATATACAGGGCTTTTCCTGCCCCTATTATAAGGTCATTTGGTACTTGGTATTAGAAAAATACTCGGTGCTCGGTTTTATTTTATGGAGTATTTTACTGAGTACCAAGTATTTCTCCAAGTTCCCAAGGACCAGCCAAACATTCGAAGCCAGTCCTTGGAAACGCAGAAATACTCAAATAAATTTTTTACTATACATTTCAACCCCAATGTAATCCTGTTAATATGTGGCTCCGTTCTGAAAACTGACGGTGTGCAAACACTTTAATAAAAAAAACAAAAAAACAAAAGAACTTTTTTATTAAACTGCATAAGAGAAATATATCAACCAAGATTATATAGTCTATACATTTCACAATGCTTCCTCAGGATACATAGCTTATCATCCCCCCTCACTCCTCTATTCCTTGTGTTGACCATCACATACATTACCAGAGACACATTGATTCTTGTTTCTTTTCAGTATTAAAAAATCATTGCCAGAGATTCTGACTTATTAGCTGGGGAGATTTTCTCCCCTGAAAGTGATAGAAATGGAGTCAAAATCTCCATGTGTGTGTGTCTTCTTTTTGGCATTTTTCTCGGGTATGCACTTGATGCAACCGTTTTTTCATGAGCAAAATGTTCTATATTTTAATATACCACAGCTCGAGAGGAGGAGGGTTTGCCCTTTTCCAATGACCCACTATACAGAGTCTGGCCCAGATCTGCTCTCTGTTTTCAGTTGGCATTACCGTTTCAGCTTTTTTTCCCCTAGCCCAATTGACTTCCATTGGCCTCAGATAAATTGACGTTATTTGCAAAATTAGCAGTTGAGAAATAAATCAGGTAGGGAATAATGCATTTTATTTTCTTTCTTGTGTATCATCAGCAGAACCAGGCACTAAGTAAGTATCTCAGCAATTTTACATAAAGTGGTCCCACAACAGCACATGACCTGGTGATACAATTGGTTATGCATGCTTTGTGTGAGCCATGCAGATACAGGTTAGAGAGTTTAGTGGCACGAAGCAACATTTGCTATGGAGAAATCTGCCATTGCTTCATATCAATTGCAGCAATATGCTCACTGTGGCAATTTCTTCAGACAGTGTTTCCACAGAGACAAAAAAAAAAAAAGTGACTATGAAGCAGGGCAAGTTTCTTGGAGAGCCAAACGTGTACATACTTTGTCAGTACAGAACAAGTTGACATGCTCCACAGTAATTGTTTAATCTATAAACCATTCAGCAATGATTTCTAATTCCAAAAACGTTACAAAAAACTAAGGACAAAACTGTCCACGTGGCTTCCCACTAGCTTCTCAGGAATGATTTACATTATTGGAGTAACACTTTACAGTGTCCATTCTCACACGCTATGGGTTTGGGAATCTGAACCTGGCTCCCTTTTTGATCAGCTCAGACCATCCTTCCAAAACAGTGTTCACTTGTCTCTTAGAATTGACTCATCTATGCTCAACTGCAGTTCACATGGAAATCTTTTCTACTGCTAGAGGTTGGTTTCTTTGGTTTACCCACAACCTACTGTGGATGTGTGTACATCCCACTATGAGATTTACACCTTCCCCCTGGATTTTCAACAATGACCAAGAGATCACTGGATGTCACTGGAATCACAACACTTTCCAAGGAATTGGCCCCTCTCTCAGGATGAGTCCATTCTTGGATTTCCTGAACTTCCCAACGAAGAGAGAACTCTCCCTGAAATGTAGAATGATATGTGTAAAGTAAGTCTCATTCACATCCTATTCATTTTAATTCATACCCAAGTATTACTATTGCCCACAGAGTGTGTGGTTGCCATGTTAGTCCCTAGCATATAAGATGGTGCCAAAGTAGTTCTGATGATATCTTTTATTGGACCAACTTCTGTTGGTGAGGATATGCAGAAAAACTATTATTGAACCTTCACTTCTGGTGTCATGTATCCTGTATATCGTCATATATTTTTGACCATTTGTGTTTCAATATATTGGAAATCAGAATTAGCCTCTCTGTATGATGACTTCCTAAAGAGCTGTCCTATAATGACCTTTCTACTGAACTCTTGACCAGATACTGGAAAATCAGCCTGTATACTGGAATAGAAGATACAATCAAGTCGGCCTCTTAAAGAAATTAACATTTTCTGTTGATTAGAGTCAAGATACATGACTTCCTGGCAGGGCAGGAAAAGGCCATGTTTGTTTGGAGTTTACTCATTGTTAATTCTATCTTAGATGATAGACACCTGTATCAACAGGCTTCTTACTATGTATTTTGAGAAAACCCTCCCTGTCAGCAGTTTTGACCGAACATTTTTAGCTGACCTCCAAGCATTGTTCATTCTATAAGAAGGGAGAGGAGCAATAGATTTTTCAGAAACAGTTCCTTCTTTGGAGCTTTTCTTATATCCACCAGGCAGAATAGGGTAAAGGACTGGGAAATATATTAATATGATGCATTGAGTCAACCATAGCAATAATACTTAGAGCATATCTTATATCTTATAGATGTTAAGATCTTTGAATTTGTAACAGAGCTGTTCTTTGAACAAGAAATGTCTATCTAAGTCATGTATTTTAACGGACACTGTTTCTTTTGTACTATGTCTTTATTTGAACTTAAGTAAACTATTGCTTCATATTTTTATAATATTTGTAAGTCTCATAGCCTCATTTATACAAATAAATAGTCTTTACAATACTTTGCTGAGCTGGCTGGCTTATTAGCAAAGTGTAAACTGAGCTTCCACATATTGGAAAAGAGCACCCTATTTCCAAACCAGATCATGTGAGGCCTGGACCACTAAGCGCAAATTCCTTTTGAGGAAACTAAGGCACAACGTGACACTGCCTTCAAACAGTCCCCCTACAATGTCTCAGAAATGATCTGAATCAAACTTCCCAAAAAATAAAGGGCATATTATCTACCCAAGAAGGAACAATATATTTATATTTATTTATTTTATTTCAATTAATTTTTACCCCGCTGTCAAAATATCAGATACAAAACTTGGAACACACATTTCTACCCCAACTATTACCAATGCTCCCAAGAGAAATCCATTCAAAATACAAGGGACTGTTACATGCCAATCACAGCTTGTAGCATATTTCATTCAATGTACTAATGGCTCCAATGGAAAAAAAAAATTCCAGTTAATTTCCCATAAAGCACAAGTGGTCATAACGACAGAAATTGGGGCACTGGCTGTTCTCACACAAAAGCAGTCATTGGCTAGACCCCCCTGTATGCTATGGGCTGAACCCTATATGCTATGGGTTTAACCATGAGGGTTGTAAAAGGGCACCTTATAAGTATGGTCATCACACTTGTTTCAAAAGGAAGAACGGGTTTCCTCAAGGAACTAAGCAGAACAAGTTTGGTGGTAACAAGCAGAGAGGCAGAGGTGCCAGAGGAGGGTCAGGCTTGTCTGCTGTCCAGTACTCCAATTAAACTAGCCCCACCTGCCACACTCCTTGAAGAATACCCGGTCAAGAGGGATGCAACTTTTCTTTTGGAAGGGTTCTCAAAGGGTTTTAGGATACCATATGAGGGCAGTAGGGTAAACCAGCAGATGGGAATCTTAAGTCAGTAAGGCCCTAGAATACATAGTTATGCAAAAAAATAGAAAGGAAATCATTGCTGGCAGATTGGTGGGCCCCTTTACATCCCTGCCCTTTCAGTCATGAGATGTTCACCACTTGGCATCATCCCTCAAAAGGCCCCTGGGAAATACAGGTTGATTCACCACCTTTCATATACAAGAGGAGGGTTCAGTGAATGATGCCATACCGCAAAACCTATGCTCTCTGCAGTACGCCTCTTTTGACGCTGCCATGCATATGGTGAGGTCATATGGAAAGGGATAACTGATGAGTAAGTGCAATATCAAGTTCACATTTAGACTCCTCCCAGTGTCTCCATCAAATTATGACCTATTGGAGTTCACCTTCCAGTGTCAATGTTACTATTACATGTCTCTGCCCTGGGAATATGCAATTTCGTGTTCAGTATTTGAAAAGTTCAGTATGGTGTTGGAATGGGCGACTAAGAACAAGTTGGGTTGCAATTCCATCACTATCTATCTGGATGATTTCCTGTTGTCAGGGGTGGGGACTCATGAGTGCAAGCATGTTATTTATAGTTTCTTTTTCAGAGTTAGCAGACGAGCACGGTGTTCCCCTTGCTGAGGAAAAAAATTGAGGGCCTCAAGATTGACTCAGTGGCTGGCACATTCAGTTTGCTGCTGGACAAGTTGCATACCCTGAGGCAGTTCATATGCAATTTCATGGCCACAAAGGTGGTCACATTTAGGGACCTCCAAAAGTTGCTAGGCCACCTAAAGTTTGCTTGCAGGGTGGTTGCCCCAGGCAGAGTCTCAGCATTTTGTTCACACTTGGCAAGGCCCATGTCGGGGGTATTAACACCACACAATCACATCCACGTCACCAGGAAATAAGGGATGATTTAGCAGTATTAGGGGTGTGTGAACGCGGTTCGGACATTCGGAGTTCGGCCTGAACTCAGCCAGTTTGGACGGACGAACTGAATGCCCGAACTGAATGCAGAACCCCCTGAACAATTTGGCTGCGTTCGGATGAGTTTGGGCGCGTTTGGGCAGGAAAAAACATGGTTTGCAGGCCCGGGAAGGGGGGGGGGGTCAACTGATGAGAGGTGGAGAGGCTTGTGCCATGGGTTTTACTACCAGGCAATCCAGTGTCTGCCACTGCTGTCTCTGCTGTGCCATGGGTTTTGTGCCCCAGCAATCCAATGTCCGCTTCTGCTGCTTCTGCTGGGCCATGGGTTCTGTGCCCCGGCAATCTAATGTCTGCTTCTGCTGCCTCTGCTGTGCCGTGGGTTCTGTGGGCTGGCAATCCAATGTCCGCTTCTGCTGCCTCTGCTGTGCCATGGGTTCTGTGACCGGGCAATCCAATGTCTGCTGCTGCCACTGGGTCTCAGACGGCCAGCCATGCCCCCACAAACACCCCCAGGGGCCAAGCGCCGAGCCTGCCTGCCCGGGCAATCCAGAGTGCCATGCCCCAAGTCTTCACAGTCTCTGCTGCTACTGCTGCGGTATTTGCGATGGCCTGCCATGCCCCCACGGGCACCCCTGGAGTGCCCCAACCCTCCAGGCGGCTGACCTTTCTGAACGTTTGGAGGCAGTCCGAACTCCACAGGACAGAACCCATGAACCCGAACTAAGTTTTGGGGCTGAACATCCGAACCCCGTTCTGTTCTCACATCCCTAAGCAATCTGGGACCTTTTCCTGCAGAACTACAATGGCGTCTCTCTATGGAGGAAAATTAGGCTGCTGGAGGCAGACTTGCAGGTAATCTTGGATGCAGCAGGGGAAACAGAATTGGGTTTGTATTTTTCAGGGCCAGTGGTTGATACAAAGATAACCCCGGAATTGGTGGCGGCATGCATCACCAGTGACATAACCATTCTGGATTTTTTCCCGCTGGTGGTGGCTGTCAACATCTGGGGTCAATGCTTTAAGGATGCCCATGTGAAATTTTGGACAGAGAATCAGGCATTTGCACACGTAGTAAACACACAATCATCTGAATCAGCTAGAGTCATGTGGCTGGTGAGACATTTTGTGCCAAGATTTCTAACCCTTAACATATGCTTTTCTACCAGGCATGTACAGGCATTCTGAATTGGATTGCTGATGTGCTCTCCCACTTTAAGATGTACAGATTCCATTCTTTGGCACCTGGGGCAAGCCTAAGCACAGAGTCGATGCTGGAAGACCTGTAGGAGCTTGGAGTAAAGTTGGAGAAAACTGTGTTCACGCATCTGTGGCCAAAAAGACATTGAGAACAACTTACACCAGTGCTTTTGAGGGTTTTGATCCTTCCTGGTAGAGCATGGGTCTGAGAGGGCCTGATCAGTTGGTCCGGATTATGCGAAATGGTTCGTGGTCCATTTAGTTCAACTAGGAGTATCCCCATGAACCATTTTTTATTTTTTTATTTTTTTATTTAAAATTTATATCCCACCCCTCCTGCCCACAGGGCAGCCTGGGGCGGCAAACAACATTTATTTAAAACAATATAAAAATTTTAAACAATTTAAAATATAATATGTGGGGAAGGCCACCATCCCCGCCCCCACCCCACCCCTACCCTTCGCCAAAAGCCTGATGGAACAGCCAGGTCTTACATATATGCCAAAACAGCAGGAGAGTGGGAGCCAGATGAGCCTCCTCTGGGAGCAAATTCCACAGCACAGGGGCGACCACAAAAAATGATCTAACATCGGTGGCCACCCGCCTCACCCAGGGAACCTCCAAAAAGGCTCCCACGGATGATCTCAAGGATTTCACGGGTACATGGGGAGTGAGGCAGTCCCACAGATAAGCAGGGCCTAGGCCATGAAGAGCTTTAAAGGTTAAAACCAGCACCTTGAACCTGGCCCGGTGCTTTATACACAGCCAGAGCAGAGCCCAGAGGATTCGTGTCATATGCTCCCTGCGACCCGCCCCATCAGGAGACAGGCCATGGCATTCTGCACCAGCTGCAGCCTCCAGAACAGCTTCTCAGGCAGCCCCACATAGA
>QEPC01012039.1:1056125-1094923 GCA_003113815.1 Sphenodon punctatus | reverse complement strand
GGATCAAGGAAACCAGTGTGGTCCAGATGTTCCTGGAGCTGCTGTGCCACAGCCCATTCAATAACCTTCCCTAAAAGGGGAAGGTTAGAGACTGGCCGATAACTGGCAGGAGCATCATCATCAAGAGATGGTTTCTTAAGCAGGGGTCGAATCACAGCCTCTTTTAAGCAGTCAGGCACCCTGCCCTCGCAAAGGGGGGCACTAACCACCCCAGCCAGCAACAGCCGTAACGTCTCCTGGCTAGCTTTCACCAGCCAGGACAGGCATGGATCTTGCTCACAAGTAGTGGCACGAACAGATACCAACAAGGACTCCACATCGGCAGGTGACACCATCTGAAACCAATCTCACAAAAGGACAGGACCCCATAGCCCCAAGATGATCCTCAGCAGTAACTGTCTGCAGGGTCTGCCTGGCCATGATATCATTCTTCAGTAAGACAAATGGCTTCAAGGACCCATGTGACTTTCCAAGCAAAAAAGACAATGGAGCTGGACCAGGATGCAGTCCAAAAAGGGAGTTAAATGGCATCCTGTGTCAGTCAATATCCTTGTGCAGCTGTTGGGAGCCCTGAGAGTTTCATGCTCATCTCCTTATGAAATGCTTCTATTTCCAGAAGCACTTACTGGGTCAGGGTCAGGGTCAGACAATTTTACTGACCCCAGCACAGAAGATGGCAATTTGCCTGGTGTAGGTATTCAAAGAACACTGTGGGGATCAGAGCCAGGTCCGCTTTTGAGTCACAGCAACGGGGCACTTTTGATGCAATATCAATTCATGTATGTCTTTAAGCAATTCCTATGACACAATGGTATCTTCCCAGAGAGATCTGGCTCCTACTCGTTTCGTATTGGTGATGCATCTGTGGTGGTCAGCGGGGGATTTCAAGTGACAAGATAAAAGCAATAGGTCGATGGAAGTCTGATGACTACAAGAAATTCATTACGGATACTGAACCCCTAATGGAGTTCTAGCTCTTTACCTTTACTGACTTCTCTTCCCCAACAGGTGCCTGTCAATTAATTACAGTTTGGATTTGCAGTCATAGTATAGTACGATGGGATAGCCAGAGAGCAGCAACATCCTGCTTTGGACATCGGCTAGGCCTCGATTACAAGGCATGCGCTGAGCTACTATGCTACCCTGACTGCGGCAAAGAGCCGCTTCTTATGGCTCTCCCAATGTCCTGGTGATACACTTGGGTAAGAATGACCTGGTGGAGAGGAACAGCTGTGTACGCTTGGATGACTTAAAAACAGATTTTGAATTAATGCCGGATGTATTGCCAGGGACAGTCATCTGGTGGTCTGAGATGTTGAGCTGCATAAAATGGCGGATGCGCATCACCTGTTGAAGATATAGTGGACCAGGATAAAGATCAACAAGGCAGTTGGGAAATTGATTAAGGGCTCGGGAGGCGACATAATATGCCACTGGGATGTCTTTCGACCACAAGAAAATGTATTACAAAGATGGGGTACACTTGTCAAACACAGGAAATGATGTGTAGCTAGCTATGAGACCCGCAGGTCACTTTATATGAGCATTTGGGCATCCCTGTTTTGGGGGAAAAGGGAGTAGGAGATGTTTCTACTCCCCCCCCCCCTTTTTGGTGGTAGATGTCACCCTTGGAAGCAATAAGTTAACCAATATTGAAGTTTAAATTAGAACTTTGTATTACAATTTGAATTGGGGTTGGACACAGGGGAGGAGGCTTTGAATGGCTGAACCAGTAGTCTATTCCCCCCCCCCCTTCCTTCTAACTGTACCCGAAGCTCCCAGGGTGGAAGCAGACTGGCTTGAGCTGAAGGTGTTGTCTAGCAGATAAATTGATTGGGCTTGTGGTTCCCTGGCTGACACTGGCACAGGGTATACCTTGTGAATATGGCTGCCCTGAGTGAATCAGGTGTGGGCACATGTGTACAGAGCACCCAGCACAGATGCCAGGTGTGCCCAAGGAGGGGCCACCTGCTGTTATGTTAATAAATTTGTGGCCTATGCCCATATTGAACCATTTATTAGGGATGTGTGAACAGAATGCGGTCCGGATGTTCGGACATTCAGTTGTTCAGTTTGAAATCCGAGTTTGGGTTTGGGTGTTTGGTTCGGCTGAACTTGGCCAAACATTTGAAAATAACGCCATCGATACCGAATTCGAAGATTGTTTTCGATATTGGTATCATTTGGCCCTGAAACAACCCCTGGTCTCCACCCCTGGTGCCAGGAATTCTGCTCCTCTGCTGCCTCCCCCTTCCAGTCACGTTTTTCCCACCCCCAAACTCATCTGAACTCATCCGAACATGACCGAACTGTTTGGCCATTTTCGAGTTCGGTTTGGACGTTCGGTTCTGACGTCCGAACAGACCTAGTTTGGTCCGAACTCCGAACCGCGTCCGCACATCCCCTACCATTAATGTGTTTATGTAATTCCTACAACCATGATACCCACAAGAAACAATCCTTACAAAAGTGATTGAATTCATATTGGGCAGGGGGGGGGGGATTAAGGACAAAGACATTGGATCAGTTGTGGGTTTTCACTACTACCATAGTGAACTCTTCATTTCTAATCTCTCAGTCCTTATCTTGAAAAGACAGGCCTCAGAACTAAAATCCACAACTCCATTAAGTAACATTATGGACTAAATAAAGATTTGGACATCATAAACGTCTGTCAAAATTGGTTAACAGACTGCTGAGAGGGGGCAAGGAGTGAACCGTGCTTCATAGAGACTTCCCCACCTCCACTCAGCACTTCCTGAGTGAGAGTGGGAGAGAGGGAGTGCCTGGGAGTGAGGAGGGAGAGTTATTGCCCCACTTCCTCCCAATGCTTCCTGGATTGGAAGAGGAGAGGAATGTTTGTGTAACCATCTAGGAGAAAAGAAGGAAGACACAGAGCATGAGTGTTTGTGGATGTGAGAGTGGACACTAGTCTTTGTTGTTGTCTTAGATCAGAGGAATATTTATGTCAAAAATGTGGTTACACAGGTAAAAATATTGAGAACTACTTAATAGCCAAGTGCCTCATAAAAATAGTCTTCACATCAATTATAATCATCCCCTAATGTGTCAGACAAAAAAATAAAAAAGGAAGTTGTACAATGTGTTGAGCAGTTGGAAATAGAAAGCAGATGTCCTTAGCTTCAGTTCAGTGTCTTAGTCCTCTCCACCTCCATTAATTTCCTTGATAGGATACAGAACTAATGATAGTGTTGCCTACCTCAGAGTAAAATTAATTATTGACAACTGTAGGGTCTTTAATAAATAAGCAAAAATGTTTTGCTTTCCAAGTTGTCTGTGATGGAATTAGATTTTTCCTAGTCAACCTAAGCATCTCTCTTGAGACTTTAAACTGAACTCATGGAGCCTAGTCTAGCTTTGAGTGAATTTTACATTTTCATTAGGAATGGGCGAACGTGGTTCGGACGTTCGGACCGAACTCGACCAGTTCGTTCGACCGAACTTCTGAACTGAACTCGATTTTTGAACCAAACCGAATTTCTGAACTCTGTTCGGTTCGCCCATCCCTATAAGATAATATTCCATTTAGTTCAATGGACTAAATAATTTTGTATGGTTTTCATGGTTTTAAATTGCTTTTATGTATGCTATTTTATTGTTGGAAGCCGCCCCGGGCTGTTCGCAGGAGGGGCGGGGTATAAATTTATAAAATAAATAAATAAAAATAAATAAATGGGGTTTGAATTTCTGAACTCTGTTTGGAAGTTCGGAGTAAGGAGCGAACTAGAATAGTTTGGTCGACCAAACCGAACTTCTGAACTGAACTTGATTTTTGAACCGAACCAAATTTCTGAACTCGGTTCTGTTCGCCCATCCCTAATTTTTATTCCGCTTCCGGCAGGAGTGGAAACATGATGAAAACCAATTTTGATTAAAATCAGGTTTTTCCGATCATTTGAAATGACAATTTAAAACCAACCTCTTACTTCACTTTGAGAGCCCACAGCCTCTGTGTTAGCAGTAGCATGTCACGTTCCAAATGGCCTTTTCAAGAACATAATTACAATGAACAGTAATTGACAAAAAAATGTAATTGAACTAACGTGTACTCTTAATTATCGCACAGAAGGGGAACAAATATTGTATGTGACTAGAGGACCAAATTCATTCATGCAGCTTTGCCACACAGAGTAAAACTCTACTGTTCTCTATCTGACTGGAGTGGCAACAAAGATGTGCAGGAATTTGTCAGATGAAACCTGAATCATCTGTCCTTAAGGAGCTAATCTGTAGAAAGCACTGCTACATATTTATAGGACTTGCATAGCAAAATAGCCTGGTTAGTTGCATTTGAAATTAGTTCAAAGATGATATGCTGGACTTGGGTTTAAGATACACTGAGAGCAGATTTAGGTGTTTCACTTCCACGTGCACATCTTTCCTCTCTCTCTTCTCCCATTCCTCAGCTTTCTGGGGTTTCCAGAGCAGGTGGGATGGAGGAGGGACACATTCATATTCTCTGCAATAATAGAACAGGAAGGCTGCATTCTACCGATGCTGCAAGAGCCAATTTTAAAGGGAGGAAATGTACAGAAAGGAAATGTAGAGCTGGGCCTACCTGGGGATTGCAGCAATGGCAGAAAGCAGGAGCCCTGGGGTCCGAGACTCCTTAGCCACCCCCCAACCCCAGCACTCGGGGGGAGAGAGAGAGATGGTTTGTGATATGTGTCACTTTGGGAACTCATAGCTCTTTCCCCCCTAAATTTAGGGTTGTCATACCTCCCCTTTAATCCTGGCCGCTTATGAAAAATTCATGGTGCAGGGCTGTACCATGTATTTTTCATAAGCAGCCAGGATTAAAGGGAAGGTATGGTAACTCTACTTAAGTTTCCTACCTTTAAAATGGTTCATTTTTATTTTCAGAGTTTAATGACTGCTCTAAGGTATTTCAGAAAGGATGCCTAGAAACAGCTCATTTGAGAAGAGAAACCTCTTTTATGAATAACATGAAAGGGATATGGATAGTTAAATTAACAGTTAATCAGAACTTCAGAGAGAATTTAACTAAGACATTTACCATTAACATTGCAAATATGCTCCTGTAAATCAAGTGACTTTCTCTTTTTGCCTTTTAAGTGTGAGTTGGTGAGATTCTACTATTCATCAAAGCAAAAGGCTTCTGAGCTTCATTGTCTAGGATCTATCACCATAGTCTAGGCAGGATCTGTTTAACCTGATGTGCTCCACATGTCTGTAGTGGGCTTCCTTTGAGCCGAGACTGTTACCTGTTCCTATTTAAGTGTTTTTATAGTGTTAAGTATATGCCAATAACAACACTGAATGTACCAAACTCATCTAATTTACAAACTTCGATAGACAGAGATTTTACTTACCTAAAGGAGTAACAAATAAACAAGTTACATCTGACTAGTCAATTGCTCTGTGATACTTCTTTCTGATATAATGGGAATGGTTGTTCTCCAAGTTCNCCGAACTAGTTGAGTTCAGTCCAAACTTCCGAACCATGTTCGCACATCCCTACTGTGCTCTCACCTAAGACTGCATCTAACAGGTGCTCCGAGTACTTGCAAAGATTTCAGAGGTTTCAAGTACCAGGACTGAGTCTTCAGACATCACTCAGAACATTGGAACTCGGACCCTCAGAAAATGTTCAAAAATTCAGAGGGTGGGGAGGGGGCGAGGAGGGGGCCAGTGGCTAGGGAGCCAGGGAGGGATGGGCTGGGGAAAAGGGTGTGCGGGTCCTAATAGAAACTCAGTGATAGAGTACTCACACGGCGACATGTGGCTTCCTCTGGACTGGGTAAAGTTTTGTTTTGTTTTTATAAAAAAAAAGAAGAAAAGCAAATCTGGGCATGCTCAGAAGGACTGAATGGCCTCTTTGAGCATACTTAGACCTTTCCAATATGGCACTGGCAGCGTCAGCATACTTCGGGTGCCATCTTGGGTGTGGCCAGACAGTTCTGGACATGGCCAAACAGTTCTGGGCACGTTCAAACCACCATCTGGCCACATCCAAGATGGCACCGGCAGCGTGTAGACACTGCCAGCACCATCTTGGAAAGGTCTGAGCATGCTCAGAAAGGGATCTTTGGCTCTTCTGAACATGCCCAGCTTAACTCGGTTTGGAGGAAGCCATACGTTGCCAGAGCTCTTCTGGAGGACGAGTACTCTACTCCCAAAGCATCCCACCCCTGAGCCTCCACTGGACTTTCACCTCCCCCTTTCCTTCCCCCCACTGGCTTAGTCTCTCCCTGGCCATCAGGAGCCAAGGAAGGGAAAGCAGGGGTCTAGTACTGGCCTCCAGCCTCCTTCCCTGTACCCAGCTGAGGACTTTCCGAGTTATGAAGTTTCGGGGGCCATTCCTCGAAACTTCAGATCTCGGAAAACCAAGTCAAGTATCTTGATGCTCAAGGTTTTCCGGTGAAAACCTACTCTCACTCCTTGCCAGACAACCTCCTCTGATAGAATATTTTCTCAGCACCAATATTTATTATTATATAGGAATTAACAATAAAACCCAAATCCCACAAATCCCATGTTCTTGGATTAACTCTTACCTCCCCTCATGCACAGAGTCGAAAATCAACACTCACTTGTTTCCTTCTTCCCTCCCTCATTTCATCTGACTTAGCAGGAAGGTCAACAAATTTTCTGGCTCCAGTCTTTGTCACTGGAGACCTCTCCCTGGACAAAACACACACTTGTTCTCCTGAGACCCTCTGTTCACACTTATGTTCTACTCTCTCTGATCCGCGCCTGCAATTCTGCTGCTACTCACACCAGGATATTGCTTCACTGCCTGGACTGCAGTTCTTATAGATTGCCCCCAAACAGTTCCTGACAGTGATTTGCCACATTACGGGAAGACAGGCTTCTTGGTGCAGGGCACAGCTACCTTTTTACAATGAAACCATGGTAGCAAAACCAAGTACCTCAAAGTTGTTTCCCCAGGAGTGACTACCTCACTTTACAAGCATTCAAAGTCCTGAAAACAAATCCCACCCTAGCCATGAACTCACTGGGTGGCCTTGGGTAAGTCACAACCTCTTAGTCTCAATTCCCTATCTGTAAAATGGGAATATGTGTTTGTCTGTCTTTCCCTGTATTCCCTTCACCTTTGTGTGAAAACAGACTTGACTCTAACTCCACTTTAACACCGCTTCACTGTTTCTTATGCATGTTTCAGGGCTCCACAGGGTAGCAATATAGCCCTGAAACATCCATAAGAAATGTTTAAATGGTGTTAAAGTGGAGTTAGCATCATATCTGTTTTCACCCTTTCTCTACCTTACATTGTAAGCCCACTGGGCAGGGACCCATTTCCGAAAGATCTGTTACTTTAGAGCACTGAGCATGCCTACTAATGTTATAGAAATGATAAGTTGTAGTAGTAGTCATCATAAGTCTTGAAAATCTTTGATCAGGTATGTATTTGATGTAGGTTAAGGTTCTGATGTATTGGCTAAGCTGCTTAAAAAACTAACATATAGGCCTTCCTTCTGTTACTAAGTACTGTATTTACCCCACATCTTCATTAATTATTATTATTTATTATAATAAACAACAAGAACAACAGTACTTTCATGGTTAACTTGCTTTCTGCTGGCATGAAAAACATTCACCCTGTTGTCTGAATAGACATCATTTATATCACCATAGTGAGTAGTAACTGTCATTTGAAACTACATCAAAATCCTATGGGAACAGAATGATACTTTCTGTATCAATCATTTTCACTAATAGAATGTTGCTACTGAATAAGCACCTCCAGTTTGGAAAGTAATTGTTTTCATTTAACCTCACCAGTTACGTTAGTGGCAAGAGACTATTATCTTGTGTGACTTTTGATTACAATGATATTATTCCAAACATCTGTATACAATGAAACTGGTTGATAGGGCCAAATCCTTCCTGTAATATCTCTTCTTGCAAAGACGGAGCTAAAGGGCTTTGTGCAGGAAATCAAGGAATGTATGTACATGTATTACACATATGTAATGTAATCAATATGAAGACAAGAGGGATATCTTCTCTAAGGCAGAAGCTTTAAAAAGTGACACACTAATGTGTGAAATAATTACCTTATAAATAACTTGTGACAGGATTTATCCCACTGAGTTTTGCCCTTAAAAATAAATTCTTTTTAAAATTACTTTTATTTTTATATGGCATTTTTTATCCATAATATTAAAAAAACTTACTACATATTATTATATTAACTTAACTTTACAGAACAGGGAACTAAGCCATAGGGGGTTTGGTCCATTCAGGGTTTGGGCCCTCCGAAACCATTTGGGGGTTCAGCCCAAACCCATTCGGGGGGGTGAACCCATTTGGGCGAGGGGCAGGGTGGGACCTGGTTTTCCCTCCCTCCAGACTGCGCGGGTGGAAGGGGTGCTGGAGCTCACCCCCCCGCGCAGCTTACTAATTTTTCTTTTTAAAAAACCGACCCCAGGGGCCCCCATACCTAATGACTCCAGGGCTCAAGCCCTGGATCCTGCGGCAGCGGTGGGTCCAGCAGCGCTGTGGAGAGCTTCAGGCCTCTACTAGGCCTTCTGGATCAGGTGACTGGGTCAGGTGACCTGGAAGGCCTAGTCATGGCCTGAACTGCTTCGCTGCCACCGCCAGACCCAGGGCCGGAGCCTGACCTACCTGGTGGTGGCGGGGCTCTGGCCCAAGTCTGGCCACGGCAGCGAGGCCAGCTCTGGCGGCAGTGGAGGAGTGCTTCAGGCCTTGACTAGGCCTTCTGGGTCACCTGACCTGGTCACCTGACCCAGAAGGCCTAGTCAAGGCCTGAAGCACTCTGGAGCACCACCGGAGTCGGACCCACCACCGCCGCACAGCCTCAGTGCCACTAGGTAGGGGGGGGGAATCCCTGGGGTGGGTTTTTAAAATAAAAATAAAAATTAGTAGGCTGCGCAGGGTGGTGGGGGAGGTGAGCACCCGCGCAGCCTGGAGGGAGGATAAACCGGGTTCCCCCCTGCCCCCCGCCCAAACGGTTTCGGAACCTGAACTTTGTTCAGACGGTTTGGGCGGGGCAGTTCGGGTTCGTGGATGGGCTGAACACCCCGAGTTCACCCCAAACCACGTTCGCACATCCTACTAAGCCAAAAAAAAGTGAATTGACTTGAGTAAGATCTCACAGGAGGACAGTGTCAGAGCTAAGAACACAATTCAGGTTTCCTGCCATCCAGCCAGTTCCCTACCCACCAAACTGCCTCCAAAGCTACACATAACAGGCAAGAAACAAAGCAAAGTTACAGTTATGTAAAAAGCAATTACAAGCCAAATGACCTGCATACATTTAAAAAAAAATACTTTTACTTAAATTTGGACAAAATAGTGCACCTAAAAATTAAAGTGTCAAAATGAATATACTAATTTGGAAAATACAAATCATTGAAACTCTGTGTCACAACACCAAGTCTGCTTCACTCAAGCTGAAGTCACATTGCACCATAAAACAAATTTTATGGCTAAAGACCACAGTCCTGAAGCCATGACAAAACAAGGAACCCTACTGAATTCAGCTGGATTACTTAAGTAAATGCTGTCAAAACTGAAATCAAAAGTTATTTGGGCTTGGGGGAAGTAAGAAGTGGTGTATATAAACCCCGGAACGCTAATAATAGAAGAGCAGCCTGCATAAATGTAAAGTATTTCAGCATCAGGAACTACTTTAGCAGCCCGTACTATAGAAAACTTAGAAAAGGTACTTGGTGCTGTCAGAATTTATTAACACTTCTTTGTCTATGCTTGAGAATGAGCTGTCTGTCATGACTGTTAGTCCTTGCTAAAGGAATATTTAAAACTATCGGTTTGATCTCATACGTACACATACAAAGACATTTCTAAGGCTCTTGCCCTGGTCCACAAAGATTTTTGCAAGTGATGTTGTGTCAGGGATTAGAAAACCTGCAATACAGCTTCTGCTGTCACTGATAGAGAGACTACAAGCCATCATGCTAATATTCAGGAGAAGACAAGCACAGGAAACACATGCAGGACAGAGACCTGTAATTAAGTCTTATTATAGGGAGATTATACTGCAGATTTAAAGGCTAGAAAGCTTTATTTCCGTAGGACTGATTTTCTTTCTAATAGTACCCTTTCTCTTTTTCACGAGTACTAGTCTCCCTGATAATTACCACAGCTCCAATCTGTACTAGTCACACATGCCAACTTTGCAGTGTTAATATTATAGAATTGTTGGAGTCATCCTTTCAATATAAAGTTTAAAAAAAATCAGGCTACTCAACCTAAATTCACCTTACCTTGGAATGACTTCATTTGGAATTATGACCCACAGCGCATCTTCATTTTTCTTGCAAACCCAACAATTTTGTCTTTAACCAATTAATATAAGGTTTTTTGATTATTTTTTTTTTTGGGGGGGGGGAGTTTTGGGTTTTTTTAATCAGCTAAATACCTATTTCCTGGAGGCTTTCATAACCATAGTTAATTAATTATGGCCTACAGGACAGAGAAGACTGTACAGAACAGAGCCCCACACCATAGAGAGTCTTAACATGCATTGGAAATCTCTACTTCTGTAAATGGTGAGCTAAAGATCAACATTATATTGACAACCATGCACATGAAGGTGGTTTTTCTACTGTGTACGATAGCATGTTCAAATCAAGAGAGATTTTCCATGGCTAAGCAATTAAAATTTTCACATTGATAAGAACTACAGGAAATGAAATGTAAAGAAAATAAAGAACTAATTTAACAACTGCACTGTACATCTCATGGTACATCACCTCTAAATATAGAGCTGGTACCCTGTCATGTATTCTCATTTACTTGCTGTCCAAGCCGTTATCAAGTTGAAACTAATAGACTTTCCAGAGCACAATTTTATCTCATTTATAAGTTGTCAACAAGAAGTTATTTCATTGCTTTATTGCTTTCCTTTTATGCAAGAACAAAAAAGGCAACTAAAATATCATGTTTTTATCATTACTACAGCATTTTTTATTCCTAATAATTTTTTACTTCAGATCTGACTGTCTTGAAATAAATACTATAATAATGATTACATTATATATGTTCTTGGCCAAAAATATCCATATTATTTTTTCTTTTTATAAACATCTGTACTTTCCCCAGCATCTTGATTTAAAGAGACTTGATCAAGTAAGTTTAGCTCCCACATACAACCTCCATCTACCTCAACAGGGTATCTGTTGTAACAAATGGCAAATTTTGCCCGAGTAGGCAAATTTTTCAAGAGTTTCAATTTAACCTCATATTTTCTGTCTACAATTATGCATGGTGAATTTCAATTGGGCATAAATTTCCTAGTGATTAAAACTGGAATTTCCTAAGAAACCTATAGTTTGGTTGAGACTTGGAGTGAAATCAGATGTGATGTTGGCCAACGATGGCCCAGTGTGTCCCAGGGTTCAGGGCACATCTGTTTCCCTGATGACTTACTACTGTCCTTGGGTGGGTAGGCGACTGGCCTAGAATGAGTCCTCTGGATGATCATGGATGCTCATTCCAGACCAAGGGCCGCCAACACATCTGATCGGCCCTGCCATTCCCGCCACGGGGCAAGAGTTGCCATGGCCAGACGCCATAGCTGCCCATCATGGCAGGAGACAACAGTTCCACATAACTGTTGCAGTCCCCTCCTACCAGGGGTGTAAGGGCAGTGGCATGGTTCTCCNGAGTGAAAACAGATGTGATGTTGGCCAACGATGGCCCAGTGTGTCCCAGGGTTCAGGGCACATCTGTTTCCCTGATGACTTACTACTGTCCTTGGGTGGGTAGGCGACTGGCCTAGAATGAGTCCTCTGGATGATCATGGATGCTCATTCCAGACCAAGGGCCGCCAACACATCTGATCGGCCCTGCCATTCCCGCCACGGGGCAAGAGTTGCCATGGCCAGACGCCATAGCTGCCCATCATGGCAGGAGACAACAGTTCCACATAACTGTTGCAGTCCCCTCCTACCAGGGGTGTAAGGGCAGTGGCATGGTTCTCCGGTCACATTTATTTTGGTGCCCCTCCCTGACCTGGAGAGGTGTGGCCTCTGTTTCCTTCCCTGTCCCAGGCCAGTGAGCAGCCACACTGCCAGATGTCAGATAACAACAAAGACATGGAAAAATATATCAAATATCAATCAAATTGTAACCCAATCCACAGATTGGGGTAATGGCTGACAGTTTAGGTACCGTTTGTCTAACATGTTTGGGGGGTTACCTCTGATTAGGCTCCTCAGAAAGTGCAAACTCTTAGAAGAATGTGCCCACCCACATTGAACTAGAACTATCTGATTTGAGAACAATAAAGTTGTCTTACAAACAGGGACAGCCCAGCCATTGGATAGGGTTAACAGTACACACTATTCAGGCTAGCAACCATCTGGGGATCCTATCCCAGGGTTCCTGTTCCACGTGCAAATATGGTTTCATACAAATCAGGGGTTGATCGGGCTGTTAGAGCAGCTGCAAGAGACCCATTCACATACCTAGCAGTGTTAGTTTCTAGTACACCAGCAAAATTTGTTAGAACTGCTTCCACCTCTTTATTTCCTCCAGTTCTGCCTCATCCACTATTAAATAAGAACTTTTTCTCCTATCTAACTGATGTCCAGTAGCAGTCTGATTATGTTTTTGCAAATAAAATTTTAGTTTAGGTGCTGGGAGTTGGAGGGCTTATTTTCAGAAGGGTTTTTATCTCAATGACTGGATTGATCCAATAGCGCTTGGAGTACTCCTAGCAGCCAACCTAACGGCGGGACACCTACTACTTCTGCTTATAGCCCTAGCAGTCATCCACCTTCCAACACCCATATGACCAGCCACAGTGGCCGTAGCAACAACTTTAATACTACTAACTATTTTAGAAGTAGCGGTAGGACTTATTCAGGCCTACGTATTTGTACTCCTACTGTCCCTGTACCTCCAAGAAAACATCTAATGTCCACTCAAACCCACACATATCACATTGTAGAACAAAGTCCATGACCCATTACAGGCGCGATATCTGCCCTACTAATGACATCAGGCCTCGCTGTATGATTCCACTACAACTCTGCGACATTAATCGCTGCTGGTCTTCTAAGCCTTCTTCTGAGGCTAGGCTAGTCACAGGGTAAAAACTAGTGCTGAAATTTGGTATTGGAAATTACTCATTTTTTTACCATATATCTCAGTATTCAACTTGGTTTAACTGAGCAACCAAGGAATCGGCCTGGTACTCAGTACTCAGAAAATCCTTGAATGACCAACATATATTGGCTTTTCCTGCCACTATATAAGGCTACCCGGTACTCAGAAAGTACTTGGTTTTATTTTGCTGAGTATTTTATCGAGTACCAAGGCCGAACACACAAAGCCGGTCCTCAGAAACACTCACAAATAAAAAAAAAATACTATTCAGTTCACCCCTAGTAAAAACAGTTGTGTGGGCACTGTGGTGTCCCTCCAGACTGGGAAACAATGCCCACCACACTGAACTAACATGCCTGTGTCTGGAGAGCTGGCCTGCCACCTGCATGCCCCAGGTAGGGCAGGGAACTCAGCAAAAAGGCGGGTGGGTGGCCCTGACCCGCTCCCAACACCCCAAGCCCCTGCCATGGAAGCCAGCCATGGTGGCCCCCATTCCAAGGTGAAGATGGTGGGGCCAAACTATGTCCTCGGAGACTTTTTGGGGATGCAGCCCAGGTTAGCTGCCTACCCGCCCCGAGCAGTCCAGGACCAACATCTGAACACACTTACCAGAGGGTCCTAGGTCACAGCAGGCCAAAGCGGGCCACTGTCATGTCTGTTTTTACTCTCAGTGAGCTCAAGCACTTTGAAGGATAAGGTCTAGCATTGGCAGCATATCTGGAGGATTTAATGCTTAATGACCGCCAGCTTCTTCATAAGATTTCAAATGCTTCTTGCTTCTAGTCACATAAGGAAATACAAAAATAATTTTTAAAAGTTAATCAAACATCTTAGAACCGGTGTGGTTCAAGTTTAGCCAAAAGCTCTTATCAGGCCTCATTTTATCCCAACCCATTTGCCCATATCTAATCAGCCATTTGAATATTATCCTTCCAGAAAGGATAGAGGAAAATAAATAATTTCAAAACATCTGTGCCGAGGCAGTATTCAGTTTTTATAATCTGGCATATACTGCCATGTGAACATAGAACAGAAGCTACCAACTGTCACTATTATCCCTCTGGACCTTCCACATGAACAACAAAAAGAAATTCTGGAAGCCCATCCCTAAAACTAAATTTGTGTAGGGTTTTAGTAGTGAACAAGATTGCCACTCTTCAGCATTAATTGTCTTTTTGTATTTCAAGTTTCTCTCCCCCTCCACCCCATCCCTTCCTATTTTCAACCCCAATGAGATTTTCTTTAAAAAAAAAAATTTAAATCTGCTTAGAGCCTGTTTTGGAGGCTATTCTAATTTAAGATTTCATTAACTTCTTTCCTTCAGCCTCTGAATGGTCTGTCACTTGTTAAACCCATCACACTCAGCTAGCCAAGCACATCTCTGATTTTCCCCTACCATCTGAGAGGAACAAGGTTTATCTTCTTTCAAGCCCACTTCCAAAGGTCAGCTCCTATTTGTTCGTCACCTACCATTAACAGCATACCACAAAAAAGGCCTGATCATGGAAAGCGTACAGCACCCTCAAATCATATTGAACTAAATACAAATTGAAAAAAATCAATGTCACTGCACTGGACCTTAAGGTTCTCAATGTAACTTTGACATTATATAGGAGAGTCTCATAAGATTTCATAGAGAAATGCAAACATGTACAATTGAATAGACAATAATAGGGGTATGCACTAGGGCCGCATGTCATTTTTTGTTTTTGGTATTAAAATGTGTCGTTTTCGTTCTTGTTAATAACGAAATGTCAATTTTAATTATTGGCACTGATTTCAAGGAAAGATTTTGGTTTTGGTATCGGTATACACACTATATATATACATACATACACATATACATATATACACACACATATGTATATATATGTGTGTGTGTGTGTATTATACAGACACAGATTCTAAGCTAAACCTAACCTATGTATAATACAAAATTTTCATATCCTATAATCATAATATATATAAGACAGTCCAATATCTAATCTATATAATAGATACACAACTAGTATCAATATAATATATGGACGGGGGAGACAGACAGGGGAAGGGAAAAGGAAAACTCAGAGGTATATCCACTATCAGTAAGATGGTAGGGATATATATACGAGGATTTTTAGTGCAACACCAGCAGATTCTGCAAATGCACCCTGACAGAGCAATAGCTAACACAGAACTGCAGCCCAGCCCTGCGGTATAAAGGGTTGCAATGGCCTCCCCCAGAGCTCCCCTGATTTGTTATGGAAGGCAAGAGGCATTGAGCAATCACAGGGTGCCATTCAACTGTCTAGAACCTGTTTGCGCTGCTCATTGGCCAGAGATTAAATCCATCAGGTCCTTCCCATCCCAGGCCCAGTTCAAGAGTTGAACACTGTTTCTTGCTCCGAGATGTGTGCTCCCTCCTCTCCTTGCCACATTTCCCTCCAAAAAACACCTACTAGGCAATAATGAAGTCAATAACTACTTTTGTTATCTTTATTGATATTGTGTTTTTTTGTCATTTTCATTTTTGCAATAACGATAAAGAAAATGATGAATTTCATTTTTGTTATTGATATAACGAAAATGACATACACACCGCTAGACAATAATATTTCAATAGGAATCCCCCCACCCCCTGGATGAAACGTAATTCTCTATACTATAGGATGACTAAAACAATCTCTCACTACAATTATTTCTTGAATTCTTTATGACCTCAGTATAAATAGTGAAAGCCCACATTATAAGGGGGTATTCAATGTATTACTACTTTTAATATTCTACTTTTTCCAGCTCTTTAAGTCCCCTTTCAATTACTTTGTATTGAAAGACCCCTAAACTGAGACACTCTATCACCTATTTACTGTTTAACATCTAGGACCACAATCCAGCTGCTCTTCAGGAATGCAGAGCAGTTGTACCAGCATTCTGAACCCAGTGACATAGTGTACGAGGCTCCACACTGGACTGGATCCCACCATGCATGTCATACCGTGAAGTGAGAGACTACTGTGCAAGGGCATGGTTAGGTGCCACTGGAGGATGGATGAAATCTAAGAGGGATTCTTCCCCAAGTGCCTGCAGCTGGGATTACTACTCTGTTCAGAAGAATGGGGGGAGGGGGTAGAAATGGGGCATGCTCACAAGATCAATGCTCATTTGAGCAGCATGGTGCACTGGAATACAAGGGGACGGGGATTGGGCTTGGCAAGATAGGAAGTGTCCATCTGCAGAGTACTTGTGCTGACTTGCCAGATCCCATTCTCCTCCACTTCCCCCTCCCCTACCAGGAAAGTCTGTCACTCTCATTTGGGGGACATCAGACCCCTCAGTTCCAAGAGAAGCCACCTCCCCCCAGCCTGGACATTACAGATCCTGAACTCATGGAAAAAGCCCAACGTGAGTAGACCCAGAACCTCAGAGTGACATCACCTCTACCTTCCTCCCCCCAACTTCCAACCTGAACTTTGGCACAGGCACAGATGGATGGAACACACTACCCCGATGGCTGTGTTAGACAAACTGTGGTGTAGGGGTAAGGGACAGCAAGCACCAACTGGGTGCTGTGGTAGTTGTGTGCTGTGGTAGCCCAGAGACATTGGCAGTCAAAACAACATCATCCCTCCACTGCCCCAGAGAGTAAGGTTGTGAGTAGTGGCAGTCATGAGAGGGGGTGCAGAGTACCCTCCAATGAACTGCCTGAACAGTAGTGTTGCAGCGCGACCTCGGGTCAAACCTCCTTTGCCCAATCGGCTTTCAGTGGCTTCAGTGCCGTGCGGAATCTTTCAACTACATAGCACCCAACAAGGACCACACCTGTATTTAATATATATGCAACATTTATCGATAGGATAGCAAGCAGTATTGATGGCACAATAGGCAAGCAAAATGCCATAACAATGAGTGTCTCACCAATCCAGTTCACTGTCAGAGTCCCTTGATGCTGGTGCATGTAGCTAGTGAGCGGTGGAGATGAGAGTAGTCAGCTGCCACACCACCTCTCTGTCATGTTTTTTAATACGCCTTAGTTGTTTCAGTCTTCTTGACCACCTGACCATTACTGACCAATCTAGTTCAGGCCCTCCCTTGTTGGCATTCCAAAGCGTGATTTTGGGGCCAGATCACCTGACTAGGGATTCCGGCCCGTGGCCATAGTGGGCGAGCGCTGCGGTGGCATTGGCTGCGGTGGTCGCCTGTCTCCCCAGAGGGTGGGCAGCGGGGAGCGTGGAGGGGGTGGGGCCATGCGGCCGCACGTTGCACCGCACGGCCCCTCCCCGATTCCCTGCCAGGATCCCCCGGCACATCTGTTAGGGCGTGACGGGTCATCCCGGCGGGGGATCAATTCATTGATTTCGTGATGGGGCCAATTGGCCCCGTCATGTCTGAAAACACCCAATGGGTCTGTTTACTGTGTGAATGTGTTCATTGTGGTTTCTGTGTGTGTTCATATAAAAGGGTTCTGGATCAACTAAAATAAAATAAAATATGTATTTTGATCTGGTCTTCTACTAAGTAAAATACTACAGTAAAATACTACAGACCCCTTTCTGTCTTTTTCCTAGCTGGGTGTTCTAGTAAAGTATTTTGGAGTATGATTCATGGTAATCTGACCTCACTTGTTCGAGCACACCAATATTTGAATGTGAATGAGTGTAATCTAAAGGTGTGTCCAGAATGCAGCTGTACTGTTGCCAGAAACCTTTAGGAGGTGCTCGTGAATTAGCAACAACATTGAGCGAGCCACTCAGAAATATTTCTGTTATCTGTTCTGGCACTGGTTGGGGAGATATACCTATTTTGTCTCTATATGTTTATCTTTAGATTGTAAGCTCTCGGGCAGGGGCCGTGTCTATCTTATTCTCTGTAAAGTGCTAGGTACATCGCTGGCGCTATATAAAAGCTTATAATAAAATAAATAATAATAATAATAATAATAATAATAATTTCAGAGCAAGCTGACCTGTCAAGTTTTGATAGCTTGTTACCTTGTTTTTCAGTACCAACTGAGAACCACCCTGCCCTTTAGGGATGGGCAAATGTAGTTCGGAAGTTCGGAGTTTGGACTGAACTCTACCAGTTCGGTCGACCAACTGAACTGCTGAACCGAAATCGATTTTCAAACCGAACCAAATTTCCCAACTCGGCTCTGTTAGCCCATCCCTAAAAGATAATATTCCATTTAGTTCAATGGGGTTTGAATTTCCGAACTTTGTTCGGACTGAACTCGAATAGTTCGGTCGACCAAACCGAATTTCCAAACCCAATTTCCGAACTCACTACTGTTCACCCATCCCTATTGCCCTTTGCATCATGAATTTGCAAAATTTGCTAAATTGTGTCTACAACTGCAAGTTTTAACCCTTATGCAATATTTCTTTAGCATTTGTTTTTCTGGTCCACCCCAACTGCTGCTGTCACCTCAGAAGACAGTAGTCATGGCTGTCACCCTTATATTACTAGCTACAGGACACATTAGCTGACTCAGACAAAGGAAATATGCATGCTGGTACTGAAAACATATTCCCTCCCTCCAACCTTGCACACATTGCCCAAGTCCATTGTATACTCAGAAGAGGGACCTACAGCACAAGATAGACACCCTGCTGTCACCCTATGGACAGGTATGCAGTGCCCGTTGGCCATGCTGCCATGCATATTTCCTCTGTCTTCCTACTTTCTCTGGCATACATCTCCTAGCAGCAAGGATGATGGTTCCATGGGGGAACTTCAGTGCACTACTCATGGAGGAAGCTTGTCTTGTCTATCATGTTAAAGAAAGAGTGGAATTTTCCCATGTACCCCCCCCCCCCGAACCACCAGAAAAAATCCAGGTTGCTCCGTGCATGGGTGGAGATGAGTTGGGATGGGTGTTCACCCCTCATCGGCCCATGTGGACAGGGCAACAGACAGTCCTCCAGCACCATGGAGAAAAGGCCACACGAGGGCTAGAGAGGCACAACGCCCAGCCGAAAACCAACACATCACCCTCACAAAAAGTTCCCAGCTTGGCCAGGAGCCCTTAAAGGAAATGGTCCTGAAGA
Source organism: Sphenodon punctatus (assembly GCA_003113815.1). NCBI lineage: Eukaryota > Metazoa > Chordata > Lepidosauria > Sphenodontia > Sphenodontidae > Sphenodon > Sphenodon punctatus. The sequence continues at coordinate 1,075,796 of QEPC01012039.1, read as the reverse complement.
GATGGTCACGCTGGCTTCAACACCATCCATGACCCCAACCCTGAAAAAGAAAAGAACTAGCGCCATGGATGGACATGTCGACCACCAGGTAAACATGCTACACCCCTGGAAATGGTGGGGGACACTGCTCCTAGGTGCAATGGAGGAGTAGGAACATATGACATGTCAGGTACCATGTCCCTTGACAGGTGCCTCCGCCACCACCACCACCTGAAGAACCAAGCAGGTCACAACCATATTCCCCTTTGACAGCCAGTTAAGCCAACAGGACCCCAGGGAGGGATTGGGGGGGGGGTGCCCTAGTCAGCAGCCACAGAGGTAAAGCAAGTTGACAACTGACAGGTATGCCTTCCCTTCACAGGCAAGAACCAGCTCTGCTTCCACCACATCCTCCAGGTGAACCCCAGTCACTCAGCCTACACCCCCCCACCCCAACAGTAATGCCCTGGCCTCTAGAGGAGACCAGGGGCCTCATCTGTGGGGGGACAAGAAGGTCCAGCACAACTTCATGAGATGTTTCTGCAATGAGGCATTAAATGAAGGCACCTGCTCCCTGTCCCTCCACAGCAGCAACCCCTGGCTCCCCCATGAACTCCCTGGCCTCCCAATCAGCAAGGCCAATCACACCAGAAGCCAGCCCAGCCTCTGGAGGTATGGGTGACATGCTTTGTGGTTCCAATGGAAATGGGGAGCGAGGGAGGGATATAGGATACCCCGCACATAGGCAACAGTGGCATAACTTATGGCTAACAGGACATGCTACAGTCAGGTGCAACAAATGAAGAGTTCACCAGGTATACCTTTAAAGTCACGACCAATGGCATGAACAAACAATCCCATAGAAGAAGCAACTGGACAAGGAGGACATGGCAGAACTGAGTCGGAAACGGGCCCAGAGGGTGGCCAGCACAAGAGGGGAAACTAAGTCAGTCCGTGGTGGTTGTGGACAGGAAAAAGGAAAGGACAGGAAGGTATTAGAGGCCCCCCTCCTCTTAGGATTCAGAGATGAAAAACAGTGACATCAATCAGTCCTTACATCTCCATGTGCATCGGTACAATACACCCACAGAATGGTGCCAGTTAATCGCTACCCAAGAGTTGAAAACCAAGTTTTGTTATGACAGCATCTTGTTATTAAAAATAAATTATTACCTTCCAATATTCAACCACATATAGAGTGAATTCATTCCAGCTGATCAGTGAGCCAGGTAATCACGCCAAAAAAATGGTCCCAATCAGCAACTGAGATACTATTAAGGAATTCACATACTGTATTCACACATTAAACAATTCCAGCCTACATGTGAACACCTATGCACATTGCTCAACCCCAAGTTGAGTATTTCTCCCTCTGCAATGTTAAATCTCCCACATTATCACTAGCAAAGCTGATTGTACAGTTGTTAAAAAAAACCTATTACACAAATACCGTGTGCTACACACAATAGTAAAGATAGATGCTAAAATGATAGAGGATAAGATTTATTCTAGCCTATTTTATCCAGCCACGATGGTGCAGACAGATTCTTAACAAACAGCTCAAAAGCACGTCCTGGTTGAACATCAACAGGGAGGATTTAAACAGTCTCCATATTCATGATGTTTCCTTTTTAATATTTCATTGAACATATGTTTAGTCTTCTTGGCATTAACTGATCTGAATCTTAATTTTTATTTTTTGCACATCTATAATTTAGCAAGCTTCATTCAGTTCACCCTTACTCAAATGAATGAAATGTCCTTAGATAGCAGAATTATGTGGATGCATGTTGTAAATCTTTTAAATTCAATAACCCAAAGACATAATTTATATTTAACTGATACAGGGGAAGGGGTAAGTCGTAACTCATGGCTGAGCTGCAACACATGGCTGAGCTGGCATCATGGAACTCAAATTTTATAGCTGTGATACAAGTTTGAAATAAGAAATTTCAGAAGTATGAGGACAACTATTAATGATAGTTTTTACTTTTTTCTATTCCCTTAGATGGCACTTTTTTCAATTCCCTTTTTATGAGAAAGCCTTATAGGCATTTTGTTCAAAATATGTGCACTCAAATTTTGAGATATTAAGTTTAAAAAAACACATACAAAAACACCACATTACTCACATTTTTGAAAATGAACATTGTATAAAGAGAATATTTATACAACAACAAGAAAAATTAAAAAATACCCTTAATGTCCCACCCAGCCTTTCCCGTACACACCCCAACCAATCCCACCCAACCCTATCCCTGCCTGCCAAATGCCTGGCCCAATAGAAAGGCTCAGGCTTAGGCCAAACCCACAGGAAGAGGGAGGGAGCTTGGTTGTCCCCCACTGTCCTGTCATTTCATGTTTGTGTGAAACCTGACTGTTCCACCAGGCTTTGGGGGGGGGGGTAGGGTAGGTGGGATGGGGGGGGGGGAAGTTGTTTTTTCTTCCACATATGGGATTTTTAACTTTTAAATTGCTTTTATTGTTTTATTGTTTTAATTTGTTGTTCGCCGCCTCAAGCTGCCCTGCGAGCAGGAGGGGTGGAATAAAAATCTTTTATAAATAAATAAAAGAATAAATATATAATTAAACTTTGGAAAGATGATTAGAGATCATGAACTTCCATGCCTAATTTCAGGTCCTACACAGCTTTGCATTGGTGTACTCCACATGTAACATAACATTTCTTAGTTCAACCAATATTTGCCCAGCCAATAATGGTCACTTCAGTGCCATCCTTTTACCCACTCCCCATTCCAAACGTTGGACTATTTTGTACCGTTTGCTTCTGTAGGGGAAGGAGCTTTACCCTTCTTCCCTTGAGGGAGACAAGGGTAGGCTTCTGAAGAATGAAGTTCCAGGCCTGGGGAGGGGAAGATCAAGGGCTGTGCACACAACCACTGAATTCCAGCCCCAACAAGTATATATGGCCTTGACGGAGATGGATGGGATAGTTCACACCTCTTAGATCTGTTGTTTTAGTGTGATGAGATTTTTTTTTGCAGAGCTGCTGCACAGGTTTCTGCAATTTTGAGATTACTTCTGTAATCAAAGCAGCAAAATAAATGCAAGGGAGAAGGGGGAAGCACTAATTAAAGGGTATGATATTGGAGGGAAAGGGAGGAGTAATACTGACCCCTTGTAATCTCTTCATGATCATTTTATATCAGGGTCTCTGATCTTTTATATCTTCATTTTATATCTTCATTATATCTTTATTTTCATTTTTCATTCATATCTTCAATTTCATTTTCATTATCTTCATTTTATATCTTCATTTTATATCTTCATTTTATATCAGGGTCTCTGATATAAAATATTGGGCCAAATTTAAATTCCCATTTACATACAAATAAGTTCCGAGCAACTCCAATGAGCTGGTGGTGTTGGATTTACCATATTTACTAAGAATTAAGATCAAACCATTACATATTATACCTACAGTACTCCACCTATGTAAAACATCCACATGATGATACCAGGTGGCGTGATGACCATGCAGACATAAGGCTTATACATTACTTAAGTTCCATTGCAGCTGTATGGATTTCAGTGGGACTTCATTAGTGCCTAGGGCAATGTGTCACATCCTCCTAAAAATCACAATTTGGCTCAAGAATCATGAGATGTAAAATAAAGATTCTTTATAGTTATTATTTTTAAAATTCCTTCTGGAGTATGATCTAGAGTACAAGTATTTGAATTCACATATTCAAGGTTTTTCTCGGCAACCAGGAAGGTTACAAAATTGTATTTTAAAAAGCCAGCATTTTGCATAATCACTCCAAGAGTTTACACATTAAGTAGAACACCAAGTATCATGAAAACCACATTTGTGAAAACTGGCATCATGACTAGGTGTTTTGTTCTATAAGAACACGAAGTATAAATTACTGGGATCTTTAGCTACCTGAAACCATATTTGAAATCTTTTTCAGGCTTTCTGAAAAAAAAAAAATTCTCATAGTTTTTTCTGATACAAAAGAATGGATGTACACAATTGTAATTTGGATAATATATTATTATATATTTTGATCTAATTCAATCCATGCTAATTCTGTTGCAAAGTTCTAAATTTCATTCTCAAAAATATATTGCTAAGTAATTCAACCCTATCAGGAAAGGACATAGCAAGAATGTTTAAGCAGCAGATGAAATACAGGGGGAGGGGGGGAGAGGGGGGGCTGAAGAATTATAGCAAACGTTTGGCCTCAAAACAAATTAACTTTGGCAAAACTTACAGATTAAACATTTAAGAGTCAATCGACTGGGCCATAATGCAACAGCCTTCCTGGAATTTACAGACTTGCTAAAATTTATAAGAAAAGTTGGGAGGCACACCAGACACAAAGTGCCAATATGTACTTACCACACAAAGGCCTCAAGGGATCACCATCTGTATTTATTTTCCCAGAACATGATTTTTCACATGTATTTTCCTATAACGCGTATGTTCAAAGTAAACATTAAAGAGATAGAAAAATCATTGGAATATGGGAGTAACCTGGCTCCTCCTTTCCTAAGCTAAGAGGAGGCTACCTAAAAAAAAAAATCAAGCTTCTGAGAGGAAGTAGATCTAACATTTCCTTATATTAGGGGCATCTCTTTTATTCCATTCAAAATTCGAATCTGTGAATATATCTCATGTGTTTTCCACCTGTCACCGGGAAGCTTAAGCAAATAAAGATGAAACCATAGCCTTTAATGATTTGGAGAGAATGTGTCATATAAGTGATGTATGCAGATTAATTCCTGGTTTAAAAAAAATTGGAGTAACAAATATAGAAATCTAATAAGCTGAAAGTTCCAATAGGGCTCCCTGCTACATTTATATAGCAGCCACTCATGGGAAATCAGGCTCTAATTATTCATGGCACAGGCATGTTGTTACAACAAAACATGGAATTCCAACGTTTTCAATCTGCCTTTTCTTTTTATATCAATCTAATCAAGAATAAAATCCACTCCGTTCTTTAATTTAACAGAACAATTGCTTAGTTCTTGATAAAATTTGCTGCAACTGAGAGGAAATATAAATCAGGATTAATGTATGTCAGACTTTGTAATAACAAATTTACACACATTAAAGTTCTTTACTAGACCTTTAACTTTTAATTTAACTAAACTACAGCTTCAATGTGAACCTTATATTGTGAACGTAACGAGACACAAAAATTGGTGGAAGCAATTTCATCTTTATGGACAAGCAAGCAAAATGGTATATTGCTTGTACATAGTTTAGAGGTGAAGGACTGGTCATATCATAAAACAGTTCAAATCAAAAATGAATAAATAAAGTGACATACATTCGAGAGAGTAATTTAACTCTCTCTGCCCTGAAGCGCCCCCCCCCCCATTTACGTAACAATAACAGTAATAATAATATTTTTATAGTGCTCCCCTGTCTTTAAATGGCACTTGGAGTGATTTAAAATAACAAAAATATACCACAATATAAAGTTAATTTAAAATAATTTAAAAGGGGAAGGTAAATAGGGAGGACAGACTACATTAAGGGGAACCTGCAGTGGATCCTAAAAAGTCCTAGAGACTAAATGAGTTTTCAGGTGCTTTTTCAAAAATAAGGCTGGAATAACTAAGATGGACACCCAAAGGGAGTGAATTCCACACTAAGCCAGTTCTGTCTTTAGTTGGGGTGGGGTTTCCCCTCCCCAGTCCCCACTGAGTGAGCCTGACAGGACACCTCCGGCTTTTACCAGGTCTGCCCGAAGATTCCTGAGCAGCACTACTTCACTTCTTAGGTAGGGGAGCTCTCGCAAGCGTGGGGGTTTCCCCTGAAGTTTAAACATTGCGCCTGGCTTGAGATAGACTGTGGTGCAGTTAGGAGCTGAAGAGTCAATAGTGGACTCTTAGTCTCCATATAGGAGCAGAATCGGTCTTCGACACGTTGAGTAGCTTATCTCAGGGCTGGAGGTTGTTGCAGCTCTTCCACTGGTCAGGGAGCATTGTGAACGCTGTTTCAGGTTTTAGGAGGCTGTTTGCTGCCGGTGTGTGAGAATGGCTGGCAAAGGAGGAAAACTGAGGCAGGTGGGGGTGAAAATGCCCAAAGAGATCTAATCCCCCTGCAGAGCATGGAACACCCCCAAGGAGACAGGATCCTCCGACAGCGGCAGGGGGTCACCCGTGGCCTATCCCAGTTCCAGACACATGGGTTACTTTCAGACATAGCAGGCCATTAGGCCCGCCGCACTGAACCACGCACCGGGATCTGTTTCAGTTCCCAGTCAGGAATCAGGCTGGCCATCCTTTAGATGTGCCGGCCTGATTCGCACCGGGCATTGGGAGGGGCTACATAGCGCAATGTGCGGCCGCACAGCCCCACCCCCCGCACTCCTGGAGATGGGCGGGTGCAGTGGCCAATTCGACTGCTGCGCCCGATCCCGTCCCACGGTTGGGACCATGATCCAGCTGGGCGGAAGGTTACAGATGTAACCTTTGGCCCATCCCGGATCGTGATCAATCCAACCATGGTTTGGCCCGATCCCACCACGATTCTGGACCTCTGGGTGACCGGAGGTCCAGAATCGTGGTCATTGAGATTCCTGCCAGGAATTTACTGGGGTGAACATCTGGCGAGAACCCCAAAAGACATAATGGGACCAATGGCCACCACAGGGGATTCACTGAGGTTGACCGTGGTATCCTTACATCTGAAATTACCCACAACTGTGGCTGGCTGGGGATGAGCCTGGCAATGTGGAGGTGTTGCAGATGAGGGCTGAAATGTCAAGCCACCATGGTGGTAGTTTCCCTTGAAAAGAGCTCTTCCACAACGAGTGGCACTGTGTGATAGAGACATGAATTCTGCTAGGTTTTTCTGCGATCTTCCACAATTTCCACAAGCACTTTCCGACATGCGGTCATGGTGTGAAAGCAGCGGAACAATATTTCTCCTGACACTTTCTGAGATTATTCTGACACTTTCTGATAATTCCAATAATTCTGATGTTGCAAAGCAAAGGGTGCAGAATTAGCGAAATTCCAGTGGAAAAGCGGAGGAAGGTCACAGACATTCTGAAATGGTGGAATGAAATATTGGCACGGAAACAGGAGTAGCCAGTTCAGCCCTATTGCAGGCCATCAGGGATTTGCAAGTCTGTGTGGCTGCCTTGCAGAAGGGGTGGGTTCAGCCCCATGTTGTGCCAGAGATGGAGGAAAAGGGTGAGCCTGGATGGTGTTTTACCCCAGGATGTACCTGATCCCAGCAGAGCTCCTTCATCAGTTGGAGCCCACAGGGGCAGTCCTGGAAAGGGTGTTCAGGAAGGGCAGATTTGCTTTCTGTCCCTAGACCTGCACATATATATGACCAGCACATATAAATATGTCAATAGTACCTATTCAATTAATTATAATACATCAATAATTTGCTTATCGAATCCACCTTTATAAGTAAGATAGAAATCATGCATTTACACTCCTTGTTCCAATCATATATGCGAGAGCCACCAGATTTATAATATGAACCAATTCTTTTAAAAATATGAACCAATTCAGAATATTTATACCCAACTGCCTAAGAATAAATTGATTTGTACATTTAACTAACCAATGGTGTCCACAATACATTACCTAACCCATCGATAACAAAATTCAGTTCATATATTTAATAATCCCAATTTTTTTCATTTATGATCAGTATTTAAACCTATCATAAACACAATATTATCTTGTTCTGGTAATAACCTGTTCAAGATTACCATCAGCAATTACCGGATTTGCTCCAATGATCTCAATTTAGCTTTAATCAATATCCTTTGTTTGATCATCAACCAGAGAACAGTCACTATTGCCACAAGTTCCTCCATGCTTGTTAGAGTGAGGAGGAACTTATAGCAATTTCCTCAGTCAAAATCCATTCCTTTCTTTAGCAATGGATGTATCCAGGTTGCCCTCAAGGTGTAAAAATAGGGGCACCTCAACAGGAGGTTTTCAGTGGACTCGACCTCGTCCAAACTGCAAGTGCATTGATGTAAATCATAAGCAAGACGAGCATAGCGGCCCTCTTTATCTGGCTATGGTGAAAGTCAATGCTGTGAACAATTAAAAAAAAAATACTTTGCCCTAGACCTGCAGGAGAGGACAAGTTGGCAGTCCTGGTGACATCGCTGGCAGGACTGAAGAGCTGGAGAGGAACCGTGATGCAGGAGAAGGTGCACAGGCAGCTACCGTGAATCAATCCCTGGTTGGTGAGTTGTAAGCTGATGCTGTTCCCACACCCCAGCAGCAGGGTGAGGGAGGGTCCATAATCTGTCATCTGGTACGGGGGCTGCTGCATTCCCCTTTAGTCAGGCTGGGGGAGGGGAATGGGGGATCCAAAAACCCTTTCTGGGGTCATTGCCACCCAGTTGAACGCCAACGAAAGGGATCATTCCTAGGGGTTTCATTGGGCTGGAACCACTTGGAAGCTGGGAAGATCAGTTAATCCTAGTTGCCACTGGGCTCCCGGTCCCCTCCCTTTACAGGCAAGGTTTGTGCCTGCATTTGGCAAGGTGCAGGCTCCTCTGCAAAGCAGGCTGCAGCTATGGGTGCCATGCAGAATGTGATGCAGGGAGCTATTGTGCATCCTCAGCAATTTCTGGGTTCCATGATCCCATATGCTGAAGTGTCTGAGCCACTAGGAGAACACCTCCTCCAATCTACTCGCAAGAATATTGGAAAGGGGAATATTTGAATATTTTTGCTCTTCTTTTTTGGGAGCCTATCCCTGACCCAACTGACAAAACAAGTAAAAGGGATTCGGAAATTAAAAAAAAAACCTAAGGCAGATAGAAATTGGAGTAATTGAGTGTCTGCATAAACTATTTATTTATTTAATCATTATATACCCCACCCCTCCTGTAAAAACAGCTTGGGCCGGCTAACAATTTCAAAAGAATAAAAAATACAATAATATAAATATAAAACAATCATGATAATATAAACAATTTAAAACAGGGTTAGGACACATAAAAATAAACAACAGTAGGGTGGAGCTAAAAACCCAAACCCACCCTCCCCAAAGACCTGGGCGAACAGTCAGATTTTACAAACCCACCGGAATGTTAAAAGGCTTGGGGCCAGGTGAGCTTCCTCCAGGAGGGAGTCCCAAAGATGTGGCCCGGCCACTGAGAATGCCCTCTCCATTGTGGCTCTCCACTTAACATGGGGGACCTCCAAGAAGGCACTCACGGTAGACCGAATGAGCTGCTCTGGGGCATGGAGGACGAAGCTGTCCCTGAGGTATGAGGGACCCAGACCGTGAAGGGCCTTATAGATCAATACCAATACCTTGAACCTGGCTCGGTACGCTATTGGCAACCAGTGCAGAGTCCAGAGCACAGGTGTTATGTGCTTCCAACAACCCGTCACCGACAGGACCCGGGACGCCACATTCTGCACTAGCTTCAGCCTCTGAACCAGGAACAAGGGCAGACCCATGTAGAGTGTGTTGCAGTAGTCCAGCCTCGAGGTAACAAAGGCATGGATGAGGGAGGCCAGGTCCGGCCCGGAGACGTAAGGATTCAGCCTCCGCACAAGATATAACTGGTAGAAGGCAGCCTTCACCACCACCTCCACCTGTCGATCCAGACAGAGATCTGAGTTCAATATCACCCTCAGACTCTGAACCTGCTGAGCTATAGGAGGGCAAACCCTCCAATCAGGGGAGCTGACACCTTCCTCACTCTCCCCACCACCATCACCTCCGTCGTACTGGGGTTGAGCTTCAGTCTGCTCTGCCACATCCACTCCGCCATGGCCTCCAGACACTGGGATAGCAATGAGACAGCAGGGTCTGGGTCAGCTGAAAAAGAGAGGTACAGCTGAGTATCATCAGCATATTGGTGACATCCCACCCCGAACCCTCTCACAACCTCCCCCAAAGGCTGCATGTATACATTAAATAATAACGGAGACAGAATGGAACCCTGCGGAACGCCGCAGGACAAGGCGCGGGAGCAAGAAGTTTCAGCTCCCAACACACCTGCTGGCTTCTCCCCGAAAGGAATGAGTGGAAACATTCAAGAACAGTCCCATCCAGACCCCCAGGTCACGCAGCCGTCTGAACTGCAGCCCATGGTCCATGGTGTCAAAAGTGGCAGGGAGATCTAGCAGGATAAGAAATGTCGAACATCTGCATCCATCTCCCGGTGGAGTTCATCGACCAAGGCCACCAGCGCTGTCTCAGTGCCATAGCCGGGATGGAACCCAGATTGAAAAGGGTCCAGGGATATATATGGTCATTGATGCTCAAATACTTTGATATTGTACTCCGGGCTTTCAAGACATTTCAAGGCTCAGGGTCGCTTAGATATGATGAAACATTCAGGATAAGAGCCTCACTTAACTTGCATGAGGTGGTATCTCCATGTTGGGGAACTGTGACTTGAGTGTATGCTGCAGAGTGGGACCCAGGTACAGGAAGATAGTGGGCATGTGTTATGGAAAGGCTCCTGTGATCAGGATGAGGAAGAGCATAGTTGAGGCTGGCAGAGCAGCTGCCGGCAGCTTTGCATGTTGGGACTTTAATGAAAAAGGTACATGTTTTTGTGTAACCTCCAAGTTTATGCATGAATGCACATCCTGTTTGGGGCGCCATGCAGTAGTTTATTGTCCCAGGGCTAAGCAAGCAAAATGAAGGAGCTGTGGGAGTGGTTCAGTGGGAGCCAGATCAGTCCCTGTAGCAGCAGGGTCTTCTCAGGGTAAGGATCTCAACTCCAATTATGCTGGCTATTTTGAAGAAATGTCTGATAAACCACATCCTTCAGGGAAGGATAACCTATTTTTTATAGGGTTTTTGAGATTGGTTTGAATCCCTTTTAATGGAGAGAGTGTTCCTTTGCTGTCTTCCAATTTGTTGTTGTAAAGAGGTTTGGAACATGTGGCCCGGGTTAAAATAGGTATGGAAGTTGCCGACGGCAGGGTGGCTGGCCCCTTTCCTGAACCACCAAATTTGAGGTTGTCTCTCCAGGATAGTATGCCTAAAAAGGCTCCAGGGTAGTTTAGACTGATACATCATGTGTCTTACCCTAAAGAAGGTTCAGTGAATGACACACCATTGACCCTGCTCTTTGCTCAGTGCATAACTTTTCTTTAGATTCAGCAGTTAGGATGGTGATGAGTTTCAGTCCAGGAGCACTTTTAGCAAAGTGTGATATAAAATCAGCTTTCCGGCTGCTTCCCGTTCAACCTGCCGATTTCATCCTGTTGGGTTTTATGTTTTACAGTTCTTTTTACTTCAACAAAGCTATTCCCATAGACTGTGCTATTTCCTGTTTGGCATTTGAAGCTTTTAACCATATGTTGGAATGGGTGGTGCACCAGCAAGCAGAGGATGCAGCACGTCTCCCATTATTTGGATGACTTTTTGTTCACAGGGCGCTGCAACTCTCTTGATTGCTCATGCCTGTTGCCAGCTTTTCAGGATGCAGCAGCAGAGTTGGGTGTTCTACTGGCAGAAGAAAAAAACAGAGGGACTGGTTGAGATCACTGCTTATTTGGGGATTGAGAATGATACTTTGTATTGCTGTTCTAGGCTTCTGGCCAGTAAGTTGAGACCCCCTGAAGTGGAGGTCGCAAGAGTGACGTCTGGCAATAAAGTCACGCTGCATGAGTTGCAATCTTTATTTGGCTCCTTGAACTTTGCATGCAAGGTGGTTGCATCCGGCCATGTGTTCCTAGCAAGATTGTATCGAACATCCTCCAGTGTTTGTGCCCCGCATCATTGGGTCAAAAACTATGACATACAGGAGGATTTGTCAGTGTAGCTCAAAATTTTGATGGAGTTAATGGTGTTTCATTCTGGAGGGAGGAGTTGCTGTTGTGTGCAGATTTACAGGTTCACTCAGACGCGGCTAGTGCCTTCAGTTTCTGAGTCTTCTATAAAGGGTCTTAGTGTGCAGAGCCCTGGCCATTTGACTTGAAGGATTCTGATATTTTGAGAGGCTTGACCTTTTTGGAGCTGTTTCCTCTTGTGTTGGCGGTGCACATTTGGAATGGTGAATTTTGAGAGAAGAGTGTCTGTTCTTGGTGTGGTAACATGTCTGTAGTGCATGTTGTCAACTCTATGTCATCTAAGTCCCTNTAAGGATTCAGCCTCCGCACAAGATATAACTGGTAGAAGGCAGCCTTCACCACTACCTCCACCTGTCGATCCAGACAGAGATCTGAGTTCAATATCACCCTCAGACTCTGAACCTGCTGAGCTATAGGAGGGCGAACCCTCCAATCAGGGGAGCTGACACCTTCCTCGCTCTCCCCACCACCATCACCTCCGTCGTACTGGGGTTGAGCTTCAGTCTGCTCTGCCACATCCACTCTGCCATGGCCTCCAGACACTGGGATAGCAACGAGACAGCAGGGTCTGGGTCAGCTGAAAAAGAGAGGTACAGCTGAGTATCATCAGCATATTGGTGACATCCCACCCCGAACCCTCTCACGACCTCCCCCAAAGGCTGCATGTATACATTAAATAATAACGGAGACAGAATGGAACCCTGCGGAACGCCACAGGACAAGGCGCGGGAGCAAGATGTTTCAGCTCCCAACAGACCTGCTGGCTTCTCCCCGAAAGGAATGAGTGGAAACATTCAAGAACAGTCCCATCCAGACCCCCAGGTCACGCAGCCGTCTGAACTGCAGCCCATGGTCCATGGTGTCAAAAGTGGCAGGGAGATCTAGCAGGATAAGAAATGTCGAACATCTGCATCCATCTCCCGGTGGAGTTCATCGACCAAGGCCACCAGCGCTGTCTCAGTGCCATAGCCGGGATGGAACCCAGATTGAAAAGGGTCCAGGGATATATATGGTCATTGATGCTCAAATATTTTGATATTGTACTCCGGGCTTTCAAGACATTTCAAGGCTCAGGGTTGCTTAGATATGATGAAACATTCAGGATAAGAGCCTCACTTAACTTGCATGAGGTGGTATCTCCATGTTGGGGAACTGTGACTTGAGTGTATGCTGCAGAGTGGGACCCAGGTACAGGAAGATAGTGGGCATGTGTTATGGAAAGGCTCCTGTGATCAGGATGAGGAAGAGCATAGTTGAGGCTGGCAGAGCAGCTGCCGGCAGCTTTGCATGTTGGGACTTTAATGAAAAAGGTACATGTTTTTGTGTAACCTCCAAGTTTATGCATGAATGCACATCCTGTTTGGGGCGCCATGCAGTAGTTTATTGTCCCAGGGCTAAGCAAGCAAAATGAAGGAGCTGTGGGAGTGGTTCAGTGGGAGCCAGATCAGTCCCTGTAGCAGCAGGGTCTTCTCAGGGTAAGGATCTCAACTCCAATTATGCTGGCTATTTTGAAGAAATGTCTGATAAACCACATCCTTCAGGGAAGGATAACCTATTTGTTATAGGGTTTTTGAGATTGGTTTGAATCCCTTTTAACGGAGAGAGTGTTCCTTTGCTGTCTTCCAATTTGTTGTTGTGAAGAGGTTTGGAACATGTGGCCCGGGTTAAAATAGGTATGGAAGTTGCCGAGGGCAGGGTGGCTGGCCCCTTTCCTGAACCACCAAATTTGAGGTTGTCTCTTCAGGATAGTATGCCTAAAAAGGCTCCAGGGTAGTTTAGACTGATACATCATGTGTCTTACCCTAAAGAAGGTTCAGTGAATGACACACCATTGACCCTGCTCTTTGCTCAGTGCATAACTTTTCTTTAGATTCAGCAGTTAGGATGGTGATGAGTTTCAGTCCAGGAGCACTTTTAGCAAAGTGTGATATAAAATCAGCTTTCCGGCTGCTTCCCGTTCAACCTGCCGATTTCATCCTGTTGGGTTTTATGTTTTACAGTTCTTTTTACTTCAACAAAGCTATTCCCATAGACTGTGCTATTTCCTGTTTGGAATTTGAAGCTTTTAACCATATGTTGGAATGGGTGGTGAACCAGCAAGCAGAGGATGCAGCACGTCTCCCATTATTTGGATGACTTTTTGTTCACAGGGCGCTGCAACTCTCTTGATTGCTCATGCCTGTTGCCAGCTTTTCAGGATGCAGCAGCAGAGTTGGGTGTTCTACTGGCAGAAGAAAAAAAACAGAGGGACTGGTTGAGATCACTGCTTATTTGGGGATTGAGAATGATACTTTGTATTGCTGTTCTAGGCTTCTGGCCAGTAAGTTGAGACCCCCTGAAGTGGAGGTCGCAAGAGTGACGTCTGGCAATAAAGTCACGCTGCATGAGTTGCAATCTTTATTTGGCTCCTTGAACTTTGCATGCAAGGTGGTTGCATCCGGCCATGTGTTCCTAGCAAGATTGTATCGAACATCCTCCAGTGTTTGTGCCCCGCATCATTGGGTCAAAAACAATGACATACAGGAGGATTTGTCAGTGTAGCTCAAAATTTTGATGGAGTTAATGGTGTTTCATTCTGGAGGGAGGAGTTGCTGTTGTGTGCAGATTTACAGGTTCACTCAGACGCGGCTAGTGCCTTCAGTTTCTGAGTCTTCTATAAAGGGTCTTAGTGTGCAGAGCCCTGGCCATTTGACTTGAAGGATTCTGATATTTTGAGAGGCTTGACCTTTTTGGAGCTGTTTCCTCTTGTGTTGGCGGTGCACATTTGGAATGGTGAATTTTGAGAGAAGAGTGTCTGTTCTTGGTGTGGTAACATGTCTGTAGTGCATGTTGTCAACTCTATGTCATCTAAGTCCCTGAGAGTGATTTGCTTCGTTAGAGCATTGGTGAGGTCCGGATTTGTTTGATTGGCAACATCTTGTTCTGCACTAGGGGTTCCTTGGGTTGATAATGCCATAGCTGATGCTCTTTATTGTTTTCAGACAAGTCATTTCAAGTAGTTGGTGCCCAAGGCAGACGAGGAACCAATTTGGAACCCGGCCCACCTTCTGAGCTTTGGAACTGAGAAATAGACAAGGCAGTGATCAGCTCTTTGGTTCCAGCTACACAAAAAGTTACCATGGTTTGAGGAGTTTTATAGTTTTAGGCAGGATCTCAGTTTTCAATTGGGATCACACCTCCAATTGAGCAGCAGGTTTGGCAATTTGCAGTGTTTCTTTACAGGAGAGGCTTGGTAGCAAAGATGTCCAGAATGGAAGCAGTGGGACATGCTTTGAGGGTGCATAATATTAGTTCGGATGGCTATGTGGTGTTCCTGTACATTAGTCACTCCAAGACTGGTCAAAGAGGTTGCAGGGTGTCTTTAGCCTTGCAGACATCCAGCAATGCTGTGCTTTTCCCAGTTAGAGCAATGCGAAATTATTTGAGTATTAGGCCGGATGGCTCTGCTCCCCCTCTTTGTTCATTCTAATGATGCCCTGCTTACAGGTTATCAATTTGATGATATTTTTAGGAAGACATTGGGTGTTTTAGGTTTGGACCCTAAGGAATTTGGTGCACATTATTTTAGAATAGGTGTGGCCATCAGAGCAGGAATGGCTGGTTTTTCAGAGAGTGAAATCCAGTCCATTGGTCGATGGAGTTCACAGTTTTACAGCCAATACATTAGGCATTGATTATTTTTTTTAAAAAAAGTGTAGGCAATTGTTTGTTAACATATGTCTTTTTCTGTTTCACTTGCACAGGTGGTGGCCCTCCCATTCGCTGAAAACACATTTGGATTATGGGGCACAGCACATATAGCCAGGTCCTATACCAGACTTGAGGATCTTTAGATGGCTATAAAATAGTTTTATACCACACATGTAAACTATGAAACAATCAAATAGGTCAACTAAACATCTCCAACAATGTGCAAGTTATAATAGTCTCTCTACATTTTGACTAGCAATATGTGATGAAATTTTTTACAAATATTTTCTTCCTTACCTTTTGAGAGAGTTCATGCACCAGGGTCTATCATATGTACACAGAGGAGAAAGAGGGATGGGAATTCCATTAAGTCCTCATAGACATTTAAGGCCAGGAAAGTTTATATTATAGTTTGACCTTTCATATAAAACAGGGCCTAGAATTTCACCATTTAATTCCTACATCAGACCCAACAACTTTTGAGTGAACTGGAACTGATCTTTTTTCAAGTGTTTGTATTTGGTGGCTACATTGAAGCAGGTTAAGATTTAGGGAATTCTACAGCATACTCCTGGGTAATCATAGGTTTCCTTATTTGTATGAGAAAACCCCAAAGGGCATGAACCTACAAGGTGGTCTGTGAAGCAATCTGATTTTGCTTTCTTCAAAAATCTGTGCCTGGTATGACCTGGTGCCACGTAGCATGGGATGAGCTGGCCAGGTGTCAAGTAAGGTAGATTGGAGACAAAGATGTCAGGGTGAGAGGTGAATAATTTAATCTAGTCTGCGAAAGTCAAAGAGTGGAATGAGATGGAGGTAGGCTATAGATCAGGTTGTGGAAAACTGAGGCAGAATGTAGGGTCATGTTAGTACAGGGGGCATAGGTCAGAAATGAGTCTGTTCCTTAAGTTGAAGAGAGATGAAATTCTAGCTCATTTGGCCTCAAAGTTCCCACAGAGTGAGGATATACTGGCTGGGCCTTTGTGCCTTCTCCTCATGGTAAGGAAACATCTGGGGGAAGTAGAGAATGAGGAGGCAAAGCTGCTGTCTCTTCAGGAATATTTTTCCATTTGTTTCCTTCTTTCTATTCATAATAGACCAAGAGAAATTTCTTTAAAAAAAAATAAAAAAAATTGGGACCATATTCCCAATCTTACTGATAGGGATTGTCAATTATTCTGCTGCTGATCTACAATGGGAAATGTACATATAAGAAATCCTGCATTTATAACAGACGGCCACGACTGAAGCCATATAATATGGAGTGAAATGTCTCTAAGTGTGGAAGTCCTAATTCATGGGTGGGGAAACTAGCCCTAGCCTGTAGGTCAAATCTAATTCACAATTGTTGGGTTTTTTTGTTTGACCCCTTTCCAATTCCCAGACCTGACCCAGGGACCCACTCCGTGCCCTCGAAACACTGAAAGGGCAAACTCTGAATAAGGAAGTGAGGATACAGGAATGTACTCAAAGATAGGGGATAGTGTAATACTGGCTTAAACAAACAGTGTTTTATTGATCAATGCAAACAGTATCTCCCAGCAGACATGCAACACGGCTGAGTTTCTTGTTTACACCCAGGTTAGGTGAACAATGGAACATATCAGTCAACAGCTTAATACCTTAAATAGGTGTAGCATCACCTACTGGTGGAAGTGCTTTCTATCATTACAACTTCCCTCCCCTTTAAATGAAGAAATCAGCGGTAATATTAGGAATCCAGTTATCTGCCATCCACAAACATTTCCATGTTATTCTGCCCAATTGAGTTCTGTTTTCTAGCATTGATGCATCAGTTGTCACTAGAAGTTTAAATACAGCATTTGTAATGAGATTTGTATTGTCCATGAGCACAGGTTTGTATCACGTAGACCAAGACTATCTGTTGAGGAGAAGGTCCCCGGCTCAGGCTCACAAGGTCTTATAGGAGCAGTTTTGGAGGAATTAACTCAACCTGGGACATAAAATAGGTCTCTAGTCTATCTGGCTCTTCTAGGCCTAATCTTAGTTTTTGGCCCTATTTGGCCTCTTATTTAGTCTTTGGCTCTTCCTTGAGTGTTTAATAAACACTCCATGTCCCTTTCTGGACCTACAATCTTAGTTGGCCCCCTCAGGGATCAGTGGTAAATTTGGCCCCCTCTGGGCTCATGTAACAGCCTCTGGCCCTCTCAGGGCTAACAACAGATTTGGCCCCTCTCAGAGCTAATCACAGGTTTAGCAGCCCCACTGGGGCAATTTGGTCAGGTCTCCCTTCTCCCCTTACAACCCACTCATACCACCGGGAATGGGGCTTCTGCCCCAAAAGTGGCTTTCCAAAAGTAAATTTCAAACAAAATAAGCCTCCTTGGCTTTCAGCATAAGTCCATTCAATTTTTCACTTTTCCCAAAAACAAATTTGTTTTATCATCTTTATCCTTATTCAAAGTGCAGTACAGATCACACCTGCATTATTCCACAGTGTCTGTCTTGGTAGTGCAGCTATACCAAGGGATTGGAGAAATTCTCTCCCAGGCTTCTCAAGTGATCTGGCTTGGTGGCCAAAGTTAGCTTCTCTCACTTCCAGCTCCTTCTGCCAACTCCACCCACTTCACTGCTGGTTGTTGACTCTCTTAAGATCCTCCTTCACTTCTGATTGGTTTCCCCAAATCAGAATGGAAACTACAGCCACATTCTCTCTCCCTAATTACTAATTAGTAAGCTTCCTAAGCTAATGAGGCAGCTGTGGGTTACCACAGTGCTGTTTGCAGGCTTTCTTTGATGCTTCTTACAGGCTCTCTGCCAGTCTGAGCGGGGGCTTCCAGCCAATCTGCTGCAGAGAGATCACTGCTTAATGATGGTAGAGTTTGGAGATCTTCCTAATTTCCTAGTAAGTCTTCCTCTACAAATCTCCCATTGGTTCCCCAGTAAGAACCACAGGAGTTTTCTGGAGTTTCTCCCCATCCTTTTCTGCAGTCATGTGGGGTGGGTGCTGAAGAGCTTCCCCATCACTTTTCCTTTCAATAAGTTCAATGAGAAAGTGTGAGCAAGTTCTCAATCCACGATAAAGGGGAAAGCTTTTCCTTTTTGTGTCAGCAGGGATGTGCTTTTTAATCACTGTATAAATCGGGTTTACTCTTTCCACTCCCCCATTACTCTCATAATAGATACAATGTCTTTTCATATCCTGGTGCCCTGATGCTTTGTTATAATTAAGACATTCCAATAATGTTCTCTGTAAACTGGATGACAAGACAACCTTATTATCATCATACACTAGAAGACTGGCGTGGATAAATAGATAATTGGTCCTATACTGCACTAAACCACTCCAGTCTGGTTCTCCTTTGGTAGATCTGTTGGCACAGTGAATTTAGCACATGATCATTAGACTGTTCTTGAAAAATGTCCTCATAAGACCAGACTGTTTCTATTCTTACTGCTCTCACCTGGCTGAGAACATCTGCAACCACATTTTGCTTCCCAGGCTTACAATGAACCATGCATGTAAACTCCAACAGTTTGTTGATTCATCGCCACAGTCAATCTAATGAGTTGTGTTTTATAAAAACCCACTGCAGAGCAGTGCTGAGGTGAGAGCAAGTGTTCCTGTACCATCCAGAAATACCTACCTTTCAGGAGCACTTATGACTGGTTTATCAGTATTTCCTCACTATTCACTGAGTCCACCCTTCTGCTATTTTCAAGATCAGCACCTGCCAATTTCCATAATTTATGTCAATTTTCCAATCTGCCTTGCTGGATCATGCTGGGGTAGAGATAAAGGGAATGCAGGCATGTGGACCACACACTTGCATTTCTGGATATGGGACTAGTACTGGAGAAAAGACTGCCTCCAGTTGTGATTCCCAAACACAAACTAATGAAAAATAGCAAAAGGCTAGTAAGTTTCCTCATCGCATAAGTGAAAGCTACTGACCTGTTCCTGATGGAAACAGTATTCACTGTGGTTGCTCATTTCAGGCCTACTGAAGAGCACTGTGGTCAGTGTAGACTGTAAATCCTATTCCTAGTAAATATGGACAATCCATTGAGGGACTCCACAATAGCAAAACACTCGAGTTCTGTTGGCTTCCCTCTTGTTTAGCTTGCAGCTTCCCAAAGCCACTGATCTGTGCCTACCATATTCACCTTTTCTTCCAATGCAAATCTGAAAAACTTTTTGAGGCTTCACAAGCTACAATAAACAGATAGAATGGATCTAGAAATTGG
>QEPC01012039.1:1041597-1054583 GCA_003113815.1 Sphenodon punctatus | reverse complement strand
TTATCTTTTAATTGGCTCCAGCCCATGTCCCGGGCCTCAAAATCATCAGCCAACATTGTAATAAGGCCCCCTTTGGGTCGGCCCTTACCCCCTGATTGCAGCGCAGGGGCATACCAGATAGCGTAGCCCTGTATGCATGGGGGGCTCCCTACGCACCAAGATTCCTGAATGCAAATAATCTGAAATTGCCCCAAATATGCATAGAGTTCTTTATTCTTTAGTTTAGACTTCCATCCCACCACATTCCAGGAGACCAGTGTTAGTTTGTTAGCCCCGTGGTTATTCGTTAGTCAATCCATAGATTTCTCCCCTTGTAGCTCCCCTATATTGGTCAAGCCCATAACTGATGCTGAGGATATCGCTCCCAGCTCCCCACTACAGCATCTATTCCCCAAGGCCGGTACACCAAATGGTATATTGCCCTCCTCAGGGGGATTCGAGCTGGCTATAACATCCCCAGATGCCATACAGTGCTTGTTGGGTGTAGATGTAGAAATATGTGTCTGAGACACTTCTAATAGATCTCTAGATTGTCCCCTCACTGCAATTAGTGAGACCTGGAATAAGGGAGAGTTCCTCTCTGTGAATCCCTGACTCCTTTGAATACACTCCTGTTCTCCTACTACTGTCTGCTTGTCACATATTTGTGTGATTTGTTTATGTAGCAAAGAAAAGGAGTGCAGAATGTCTGCTTGTTGGGCAGGTAGCGGGGCCTGAGCTCTCTGAGGCCAACTCATCCGAGAGGGCCCAGAGGTCTGCTCCCTAATCCTGGGGCGGTGAGTGGGCTCTGTTTCCATTCCTTCTTCCTCTCTAACATCCTGAGACCCTCCCTCAGCCCGATGGGCTTTAGTGCCTCTGTTAAAGGTATCTATATCCTTCTTCCTAGCCCCAGTCCCTCCTGACTGCTCCCGACTGAAATACACATTAGCCAGGCAGACCCCCTTCTGGAGCAAATACTCCTTAGCTTGCACGACTGCCTTCACCCATTGACAGTGATTAAAACACACCACAACCATCCGCTGGGACCTTGAGGAGCTCAGTAGCTCAATCTGGGTGATGTCTTTGCTAGTAATTGGGATCCCAATAAGAGTTCTCAGATGATCTGCAATTTCCCATACAGAACACCATGATGGAAAGTATCCATTCAGCAATGGTCTAATATTAAAACAAATGGAGTTCCCTTTCCTTTGAAAATGGGTCAGATTACGTTCTCCCTGTACATCTGAGAGCTCAACTGCCAAGAGAGGTTCCTTCGGCTCTATCACTCCTGAACACACAGACCCCTTCCATTTAATGCTGGGAATGATGGTTTGGGCAGGGTCAGGGCTACTAGAGGTTACAGGCCTGGCTGTGCTGATTGTATTCCCCTCCTTGTTCTCACCATCATTCCCCTCTTTTATTGTTCTATTATGCCCAGAGGGGCCCCTCTCTAGAACATGTGACATCACTCTATTTGTGTCATAATTCCCCGGTACTGACCCCAAGGGCTCAGGTGTTATTACTCCTGGGAAGCCTCTCTGTGCCAAGTCTATAAATCTATCCAGCTTCCGTTCCAAAATATCCAACCATGTGAATGTACACTGGGTAGTATGGGCGGTCAAAGTGCAATGTCTTGCCAGCAATTCTGCCAAGGGGAGTGATCCCTGCCCCTGGGGGGTCTACAAGGTCTTCCCAAATCCCCTTCTAACACTCTCGGACTTCCCACAGGGCGCTTATCACCAACAATTAAGGAATGTTCAAACACCCGCAGCTCTTGGCTCTCCTGGTAAACATTACACATATGATTTCTCTGGCCCTGCCCTGGACTCAGCAGGTCATGCGGAACCTACCCCGAGGATCTGCTGGCCAGAGCATTAAACCGATTTGATGTTGAGAAATAGCTATTCATCTTCCGTTGTTTCAAGGGAGGGGATAGAGATTTTGTCAGGGGTGGGCCCCTCTTGTTCTTTGGAGGCATATCAAACTGTTAGTTACTGCCACTCCCGCTGTTCCGTCACCCATTAGGGTTACTCACGTACTCTGTTGTTCCAGCCTCAAGTTGCCTAGGTAAAGTGAGCGGGGTTCCTTGATGTACAACTCCTACACTGAACCTACTGCTGCGCTCCAGCTCCTAGGGGCACCAAAGGGAGCGCAAAAAGGCGTGCCCTTGTGCGCACGGCCCTTCGGCGCATGACCAGTCACATGACCAAGGCGCTGCCTTGATCTCACGGAGCACTTTTCTTCCCCGCAGGCAGAAGTCCCCGCCCCTCGTGCTGATTGCTGCAACAGGTTTCAGGTAAGGTAGGAAGTCTGCTACTGATGCTGCCTTGATCTCACGGAGCGCTTTTCTTCCCCGCAGGCAGAAGTCCCCACCCCTCGCGCTGATTGCTGCAACAGGTTTCAGGTAAGGTAGGAAGTCTGCTGGTTTTGGAGCTTCAGCTCCCCGCTACTGATGCTGCCTTGATCTCACAGAGCGCTTTTCTTCCCCACAGGCAGAAGTCCCCACCCCTTGCGCTGATTGCTGCAACAGGTTTCAGGTAAGGTAGGAAGTCTTCTGGTTTTGGAGCTTCAGCTCCCCACTACCATGCATTTATGCATGGGTGATTTCAGACATTACGGGGCCCGTTGGCCCCGTACCGAAATCACCCTATTCAATCCCTGCCGGGGTCACCCCGTAACGCTGCAACAGATGTGCCTGGGGGATCCCGGCAGGGAATCTGGGAGGGGACGGGGCCACGTGGCACAACGTGTGGCCGCACAGCCCCACCCCCTCCACGCTCCCGCCGCCCGCCCTCCGGGGAGACAGACGGGCGGTGGGGCCAATGCGGCCGCCGCATCGGGCCGGATTCGCCACGGCCAGACGTTACTTTTTTTTGGTCCCCGCTGAGGATCTCTTTGACCACGCTGCCCGGGAAGCATGGTTCAAATTGACCCCATGTGGGTATTGACCGTGGTGAACATCTGGTGGCCGCTAAACAGACGTTCGAGACACAATGACCACAGGTGGGTATTCACTGTGGTTCACTGTGATCTCGTAACGTCTGAAAATACCCCATGTTTCAGGGCTACATAGGGCACCAATACAGCCCTGCAACATGCATAACCAAGGGGGTTAAAGGGTGGTTAGCATCATGTCTGTTTTCACCCTATGATGAAAAGATTGGTTAACGGAAACCAATTTCAGAAGCAATTGAAAGTTGTGATTTTAAGAAAAGCTGCATACACATTCCTGGCTATAACTTCTTTATCTTCCATCCACTTTGCATGAAACCTGGCAATATTATGTCCCTCCACAAGATTACCAATTGACATTTTTGCTGGCCAATTGGCATCACAAACCGAAACCAATCTTATACCACAAATGATACATAAGAGAATCCCTGGCATAGGCTTATTCTCTGCATATGCTGTGCAGGCATATAGAATTGGGACCCTTTATCACATCTTTCTGATATTTGTCAGAAGTCATCCTGAAGGTGAGAGATATAGCCCTGCCAAATGTCATGTACACTGGTTAGACTACAAAGTTGTTACAGTCAGATATACATTTTTATGTTAATTGCTTATACCACCAGGACCCTTTAGCCAATCCTTCAGAAAGTTGACATAGCTAGCAACCAGGGGAGGGGTATACACTTGCCAAGTTTCATCCACATTACTTGGGAGACAAAGAAGTTACAGCTAGGAATGTATATACAGAGTTTTGCAATGTAACATAATTCAACTGCTTATAAAAATCAGACTCCTTTATCCAAACTTTCTGAAATTTACTACACATAATACCTTCCATTGGACATACAGTCTCTTCAGGCTTCATCCAAATATAATAAAACAACAAAAATATTACAGCTGAAAATGTGTTTTCCATTGAAACCAATGGAAATCGAAATTGAAAGCAAAAACAAAAACGAAATGTTGATATTTACAAAAACAAAAATGAAATATTTGAATAATGAAAATGAAGAATAAAAATGAAAAATTACATGGGTCCCTGGTGCACACCTCTAGTGTTGACATAATCTCTTTACTATCGCATTGCAAAGGGCAATCCTACTACTAAATGTACCAGGGTCTTCAGAAATAAAATCATTGTAATAAACTGAAAATTGCGAAGTGCTTCATTTATGAGAATATGGGTGCCATGTTACTGTGCCAGGGGAAAACAACAATGAGCAAATCCCTGGCAGGGAAAGTAATGCAAGGCTTTGAATGTGGGCACATGGTTAAAAGTGTCATTTAACATGCCCCCATTTGTTTTCAATCATGAACAGCAGGATGCAAAATCCTACCCTGCCTTTCGTGATTGAAAACAATGCAACACACATTAAATGATGCTTAATCATGCATCCATGTTCAAAGCCAGACCTTTGATGTGGGACATGTGTGAGGGTGGGTTTTTGTTTTTATTTTTATGGGGGGTGGCAAGGGTGGGCTATTTTTTTCCTCCCTCCTCTTTTCCTGGGGGGATGTTTTCTCCCTTTTTTCTCCTCTTCTCCCCCTTTTAAGATATTTTATGTTCATGTTGCTTGTGTATTTTTTGTATATGTATTTTTATATTTGTATACATTAGAAGCTGCCCCGAACTGCCTTTGTCAGGAGGGGCAGGATATCAAAGGTTTAAACAAGCAAAAAACCCAAGCAAACAAAGCCTCATGTTATTTTCCTTGCCGGATGTTTTCTGACTAGATGAAGCTCTTGTCAGTTTCATGTCAATTACCCTCTAGCCTCACTCCTACTTTGGACTCTGTTTGAAAGGTCTGCAACTTTTCATATGGAGTGAAAAGTCTGCAACTTCACTCTGTACTTTTTTATTCGATATGAAAAGTTGCAGGCTTTTCACAGGGAGTGAAAAGTAGGGAGTGAAGCAAGAGGGTAATTGACATGAAACTGACGAGAGCTACCTCTTGCTGGCTTTCTGAGGGAAGTGGGTAATTGACATGGAATGGACGAGAGCTTGAAGTCTTTGTTACAGAGCTGGCTCCTGATAAAGTTACATGATTTTATAAAGCAGAGTCTCGTAACTTTTCTTATGCTAACAAGACAAATGGCAGTCAGCGGCTGCTCGACTGCACATGTACCAGCCAGCAGAACTGATTTTTTAATGTTTAATACCTCATTTTATCTGCAACAATCATTATCACACTACACCAGCACTTGATCTAGATCTCATGCTCAAAGGCTGCAGACCAAAAGACCTGGCTCAGCAGTAGCCTGGGGGGTGGGGGGGAGGGGAAGGGTAGGAGGTCTCTGCCCCTGCCCTGTGTCCCTCTTACTCTGCCTCCCATTTCCCCTTGGTAGAGCTGCCATCAGTGGAGTAATTTTGGTTCAATGTTTGGCCGTGGAGGGAGACATCGTGCCTCATCATCCCCAATGCAGTCACATTACAGCCCCTCCTGCTGCTTTTGCTGAGACCCTGCCCCAACCTCGCTTCCATCCTGCTCCTCCCAAACCCCTGGCAGCTTCCCCATCATGGGGCTTGAATGTTTAGTTCAGAACAGCCCTGCCTGGCTGCATCGCCTCCCTTTCCTTCTGAGTGGCATCAACGGCTGTTGGGGAAGGGGCAGCAGGAAAAAAATAAATGGGGGAGGGAGCAGTTCTGTAGGTTAAACTCCACGCCACCTCCTGCATTCTTCCCTGCAGCATCACACCCACAGCTGCCTCGTTGTGCTGGGGAGGCAAACCACAGACCTGACTCATTCTGCACAAGCAATATAGACTGAGGTGATTTGCATATATCTGCATATGATTTTCATGCATCCCCAAGCATCTCTGTGTGTGGTTGGGTAGAAGGCTAGAACTGCCCTGCAAGAGATGAACATGCTGCCAATCTGAGGGCAGGGGGGACTGCCCAGCCAGTTTATGTCCCAAACATTTTCTAAAACAAAAAACTCACAGTTTAAAAAACCGTTAAAGGCAGAACTGTTTCCAACACAAAAAAATTATCCTTTTCAAAACCATTTCACAAAACACATTTCTCCCTAACTCCAAAAATCATGAAAATTAATTACAATTACTATCATAATTTGACGATTAACAGTTTTTTTCAAACTTCCTTAATTGCACATAATTGCATTGTGTACAACCGATTGTATAAAGTTGTCTACACTGACAACAGGTCATTGTATAACGTGTATACAATTTTTATACATGTAAACGACAGTTAAGGCAGTTTGAAAAAATTGTTCGTATGAAAATGAATATATCAATAAAGAAATATTGATAAATAATAAGAGTACGTATGTATGGTAAAGAATTAAGTATATATATTACGTTAATGTTGATGGTAAATTATAGAATATAGATAGAAATCTGTAAATAATTTCCATGCTTTTTGGAGTTTAATTTTTGTTGTAATAAATGTTAATTTTTTTTAATTAGGATTTTAATTAATTTTCATTTTCTTGGAATTTAAGTTAGGTAAAAATGTATTTTGTGCAATGGTTTTGAAAAGGAAAGTTTTTTGTTTTGGAAACAATTCTGCCTTTAACTTTTTTTTTAACTCTGAATTTTTTTGTTTTAGAAAATTTACGTTTAAGTCTCAAATTCACTTGATTTACTTATTGTGCCTTGCTTATTGTTACTTATTAAAGAAGGTTGTTACTCCTAGGAACTTGACTCAAACCTCTATTTAATATTTAAAAAGTGCTACCCATCATGATTGACAGAGCAATAATTAATCATCTATGCTAGGATTCATGTTTTAATAAATACCTTCCAGGTTTAATACTGGATCAAGCCAGGCAGGCTGGGAGTTCATACTAACGTTTGTTTTGTACTTACCCCAAGCATTAGTATTGGATATTTAAAACATGCTAACACTGCTAATTCATTTAAAAGCCCACTTTAATGATTATCTTAGTGCTCAGTAATGAACTCATTATAAATATACTATATAGAAAGTGGGAGCCTTATTTGCTACATAGTGCTGAATGTTGATGTGATTCAACTTTATAGCCAACATGATACCCAATTGCAAATTCAAATGTTGGAATGCTAAGAGACATTCAGAGGTCATAGTGTTCTTGGCTTGTCAATTTTTGCTGTAGTAAAATAAATAGCACCTCTATTTACTGTTAATAAGAAAACACTGGAACAATAACATTGCTACTCAGTTATTATCCTGGTGAGAGAGGGATATCATGAATCTTTATATTTTCATGGACAGAACAAAATAATTCTATAAAGTATATCATCTCACCTAGAAGAGAAACATCTTGTATTCTACACAGTATCATTATGTCTTTAAAATATTTAACAAGGAGCATAAAAACTTTATTACTTCCCTGCTGTATTAAATAATCATTAAAAGAAGAAGCATTCTTACACCTTTATTATCACAGTAGACTTCTTGAAGTAAATCAGCATTATCATAAACACATAGACATGTTGAGAGCATATGCTTTTGCAAAGGGATTTCTAATCTTCTGGTATGCTTAATCTGGAGAAATGTCTTCACGTGTTAACTATTATGCATTTGTAAATAAAACCTGTAAACACTTTAAATTCCATTTTAAGGAATAATTTTCCTAATAAACTTGTGACTAGAGAGAATCCAGGCCCTCAACAATGGCCTGGGCCCTGCTTATCTACGGGACCGCCTCACTATCCATGTGCCTGTGCGGCCCATGGGAGCCTTTTTGGAGGTTCCCGGGTGAGGTGGGTGGCCACTGATGTTAGATCTTTTTTGGTGGCTGCCCCTGTGCTGTGGAATTTGCTCCCGGAGGAGGCTCGGTTGGCTCCCACTCTCCTGCTATTTCGGTGTGTATAGAAGACCTGGCTGTTCCATCAGTCTTTTGGCGAAGGGTAGAGGTGGGTGGGTGGGGTTTTCCCCATGTATATTTTTATTGTTTTATTGATTGTTGTTCGCCACCCCGGGCTGCCCTGTGGGCAGGAGGTGCAGGATATCAATCAATCAATCAATCAATCAATCAATCAATCAAAAGTGCACAACTTGCAAATGCTGCTTTTCATTGGCTTGTTTTAAAGTATATAACTGAAGCTGTTTGGGAACAGACTAAGAACAAACTATTTCTCCATATAAAACTTTTCAAAGTATTTAATGTTTTTTAATATTTTAAATTTTTAAACTGGAAAAAAAATGGGTTTGGAAGGTGAAAGAGAATTGTTCAGTGTAGTGAAAGGGTGTTTTGGTGTACTGAATTTTCTTTTTAAACTTTCCACAAGGAAAAAAAAAAAAACAATTCAAAAGTGGATTTTTGTTAAAAGAAAATGTTGGCAACAAAATTCTGACCAGTCAGATAGGTAGCAGTTATAAGTATTAAGACATGTAAATAGCAACACCTGCAGCCATTTAACTTAAAAATAAGGCAATTTTTAACAAGCCGGAGGGTGCGGGGGGCAGGTCCGTGTATGCTTGTGTGGAACACACATGCACTTCTTGTGAGTGGGAGAGGGATAAAATGGCAGAGGATGAGGGTGTACTTGGTGTGCACACCCATCCACCCGACAGTCACCCATGCCCCTCACGGGGCAACCTGGGATTTTTCAGATTGCTCCATGTGGGGAGATGGGTGGGGGTGCATGGGTCGCGAGAGCATGCATGCTCACTTTTATTTATTTATCTATTTAAAAGATTTATACCCTGCCCCTCCTGCCAGGCAGCCCGGGGTGGCTAACAAAATCAAATCAATAAAATACAATAAAACATATAAAACATCATACAGCAATGATAAAATAGTAAAAATAAGGAGAAACCCCCCCACCCCCAACCCACCAAACTCATCCTTCTCCCTTGCCAAATGCCTGATGGAACAGCCAGGTCTTACAATTCCTGTGGAAAATCAGGAGGTCCAGGGCCAGATGGACCTCCACTGGGAGGGAGTTCCAAAAGGGCAGTGTGGCCACTGAGAATGCCCTGTCTTGTATGGCCCCCCAGGAAACCAGAGGGACCTCCAACAGGGCACACCCAGATGACTGCAGGGGCTGGTCCAGAGCCTGGGGAATGAGGCGGTCTCACAAATAGGCAAGGTCCAGACCGTATAAGGCTTTATAGGTCAAAACCAACACTTTGAATCGAGCCCGGAAGACTACTGGCAGCCAGCGCAGAGATCACAGCACTGGTGCAATGTGTTCCCGGTGACCCAGCCCCACCAGGAGCCGGGCCGCCACATTCTTCACCAGCTGCACCTTCCGAGCCGTCACCATAGATAGCCCCACATAGAGCGTGTTACAGTAGTCTAACTGAGAGGTGATAAAAGCATGGATGATCGTGGCCAGATCCAGAACTGAAACCAGAGGCCAAAGCTGCCACACCAGATGTAACTGGCGGAAGGCACTCCTTGCCACAGCCTCCACGTGGAGATCCAGGCAGAGCTGCGCATCGAAGAGCACCCGCAGGTTCCACACCTGGGAAGCCAATGGAGGAAAAAAAACCTCAACCGAGGGGGCCGTCACCTCCATCGACTTACCCACTATCACCACCTCCACCTGAGGCGGTCAGGATTCAGTCGCAGTTCATTAGCCCTCATCCAGTCCCCCACAACTGCCAAACACCGGGTAAGCACCGAGACAACTGGGCCTGGGTCAGTTGAAAATGAGAGGTACAGTTGGGTGTCATCCGCATAATGATGACACCTAACCCTGTAGCCCCTGATCACCTCATCGAGAGGCTGCATGTACACGTTGAACAGGAGAGGGGACAAGACAGAACCCTGCGGGACCCCACATGAGAGGTCTTGGTGAGATGAAAAATAATCTCCGAGCACCAACCGCTGAGTTCTCCCAGTCAGGAATGAGCAGAACCATGCAAGAATGATCCCACCCACCCCCACACTGTCCCACAGGCGTATCACCAACATCTCATGGTCAATGGTATCAAATGCAGCTGACAGATGTAATAGGACCAAAAGGGTCGATCGACCCTTATCCTTTTCCCAGTGCAGATCATCCACCAAAGTTAC
Organism: Sphenodon punctatus; assembly: GCA_003113815.1. Classification (NCBI taxonomy): domain Eukaryota; kingdom Metazoa; phylum Chordata; class Lepidosauria; order Sphenodontia; family Sphenodontidae; genus Sphenodon; species Sphenodon punctatus. The sequence continues at coordinate 1,044,684 of QEPC01012039.1, read as the reverse complement.
TAATGCTGTCTCAGTGCCATGTCCCGGATGAAAGTCAGACTGCAAGGGATCCAGATAACCGATGCAGCCGAGATGCCCTTGGAGCTGCTGAGCCACTATCCATTCAATAACCTTCCCTAAAAAGGGAAGATTAGAGACAGACCGATAGCTGGCAGGGGAGTCAATGTCAAGCAAAGGTTTCTGAGACAGCTCGGCACTCTGCCCTCCCACAGGGAGGCGTTGACCGCCCCAGCCAGCAATGGTCCCATTGGCTCCCAGCAGCTCTTAATCAGCCAGGATGGGCATGGATCTAGTTCACAAGAGGTGGCTCGAATATCCCCCAGCACCCCACCACGTCAGCAGGTGTCACCGACTGAAATTGATCCCACAAAATCGGACAAGTCGGGGCTTCTACCACCTCTACCTCCTCCACTGTATTAATCGTGGCATTGAGGTCTTGGTGAATACAAGCTATTTTCTCCGCAAAGTAATCCGCAAAAAGGTCACAGCGGGCAGATGATGACTCAACTCCAGGGTTGAGGAAGGTCGGACTGACCAGCCCCCGTACAACCTGGAGCAGCTTTTCCGGACAGGATTTTGCAGATGCTATGAGGGCAGAAAAGAATTCCCTCTTTGATGCCCGCATAGCCACAGCATAGGCTCGTAAATGAGCTCTATGCCACAATGTGTCAGCTTCAGCCCAAGAATGATGCCTCCGTTGCCCCTCTTGCTTCAGCATCCACAGATCCTCAGAGAACCAAGGAGACCTGAGGAGCCTCTGCCTGGGCAATGGTCGCCTGGGAGCCATTTGATTGATGGTCTCCGTCAGCAAGGTGTTCCACAGCCTGACAAGGTCATTGATGTGACGGTCGTTGGGGTCAGCCGGGAACTCCCCCAGAGCACCTAGAAACTGCACTGGGTCCAACAGCCTCCGGGGAAGGACCATCCTAATAGGTTCCGCACGCTTCAGGGGGCAGACATGTGCTAGAAGCGAGGTCTGCAGAAGGTATTGGCCTGTCCATGACAAGGGCACAGCTGATATCTCCCCCATTAACGGACCACCTGCCTCAAGGCCAGTGCAAAACATGACATCTAAAGTATGTCCCCCAAGATGTGTCGGGCCGTTGACCCTCTGGGACAGGCCCATGGTTGCCATGGTGGCCATGAACTCATGCTTGGCTCCCCCGAGAAGTGCATCAGTGTGAATGTTGAGGTCCCCAAGGACTATCGTCCTTGGTGACCGCAACACCACCTCTGACACAGCCTCTGCCAGAGCATGCAGGGAGGCCACTGTACTGGTAGGTGCTCGGTATACCAGTAGCACCCCCAAACTGTCCCCTGCCAAACCAAACACAAGATGGAGGCCTTTTACACAGACACTATCACATGTGTCCACCGGGTGGACCTGTGTGGTAGTGTCTCATGTATAAATGCCCTCAGTCTAGAAGGTCAGGATTGGGGCTGATATTTTCAGTTTAATATCTAAAGATCTATTCTCTACAATATGAATCCACTACATTTTTATATTGTTTCGCCCACTATTATTTTATGGTACTACATCAATGGCTGTTGTTTCATCAGAACAATGCCATGCTGCAAATATAACAGTAGCAAATAACATGCAAATTAGGTTACCAGGCAAGTACTGAAAAACCTATGACAGCAAACTTGAAGCTGTTAACACATTATGATATGTCATAACTGATATTACATGTATACATCATACCTGATATTACATGTATACATTCTCTCTCTTTAAACTACAGGATTCAGACTCCTTTCCCTATTAAAGATTCAAACTTAAAACAACCAAATTATTTCAGAATAATAAAAAATAGCATCTTAATTGGCTCATCTGAGAACTCAAACTGCATTTGTGATTGCTCTAATAAATACTCAGGAGGAAGTTATCTACATGGTCATTAGTAGCTGCCTAGACATATTTAAAATGGTGTCACCATGTTGAAGATACATGATGTTATGTATGTAAACAGTGTCGATTTGTCACTTTCGTCAACTATGGCTAATTAGATGCTATAGTGATGGCAGGCTTGACTGTTGTAAATTTTTTTAATCACTGACTAACAATGTCTAACAACAACTCAAGCTATACTAATTGTATAAATTTTGGCATTGGTGCTTATTCTAGCACCTTACCTATCCCTTTTTAGAAAGTCTGCTATGACACCAGCATAAATGTTTAAACAGAGCTGCATCTGATATGTATTTATATGATATCTATTTGGTACTACTGTGGGGAAAATGTGCAATGGCATCCCATCAGGCAAACTGGCCTTATGATGAGGTCTGTCTCTTTGCTGTGGTTTGCAGTTCAACTCTTCTGATTAAAGCTGTGAGGGATATTTATTTATTTTATTTATTTAATGGATTTGTACCCCACCCCTCCTGCAAAGCAGCCCGGGGCGGCTTCCAACAGTAAAAACAATTAAAAACATTTCATAACAATAATTTTAAAATATTAAAACAGGGCTAAATATCATAAATAATATATAATAAATAACAAGTCAGGTGGGGGAGCTAAAAAAACCCTCACCCTACCCTCCCATCCTCCACAAAGGTCTGGGCAAACAGCCAGGTTTTGCAACTTTGCTGGAATGTCAACAGGCTAGGGGCCAGGCGAGCTTCCCCTAGAAGGGAGTTCCAAAGGCGCGGCGCAGCCACCAAGAATGCCCCTCCATTGTGCCCCCCCGCTTAGCACGGGGGACCTCCAAGAAGGCACCCCCGGCAGACCGAAGGAGCCACTCTGAGGCACGGAGGGCGAGGCAGTCCCTGAGATATGAGGGGCCCAGACCGTGTAGGGCTTTATAGAACAACACCAAAACCTTGAACCTGGCTCGGCACGCTATCGGCAACCAGTGCAGAGCTCGGAGCCCAGGTGTAATATGCTCCCGATGGCATAAGGAGACAAGCTGCCGCATTGTGCACTAGCTGCAACCTCCAGACCAGGAACAAGGTAAACCCCACGTAGAGCGCGTTACAGTAGTCTAGCCTCGAGGTGACGAAGGCATGGATGAGGGAGGCCAGGTCCGAGCCGGAGACGAACAGACGCAGCCTTCGCACCAGATACAACTGGCAGAAGGCAGCCTT
>QEPC01012039.1:1022854-1041497 GCA_003113815.1 Sphenodon punctatus | reverse complement strand
GCACAACCCAGTTGTGAGAATGTTGGGAGCCATCTCGAAGAACCTTCTTTACAAGGTAGCAACCTTCTGATCAGCACATGGGCAGGAGCTGTTTGTAAACAAACAGCCTTATCTCCCAGCCTGATCGCTGTCCCCGCTGCTGCAGCGCTACTAGGAGGGAGAGTCAGGTAAGCCCTCCCCCTCCCCTCCAACACAACCCAACCCAACCCTACAGGGGTCAGGACCAACAATTTAAGAATAATTTTTAAAAAGACAGCATGACCGGCCCCCAGCCCGGCCCCCAGCCCACCGGGAATCCTCCCGGTGCATTCAATGGCCAATCTGCCCCTGGTGATGGGGGCTGATGTCCCCTTAGCCCCCACGGTGAATCCGCCGGTGGAATGTAGCAAAAATTTTTAAAAAGACAGCATGACCGGCCCCCAGCCCGGCCCCCAGCCCACCGGGAATCCTCCCGGTGCATTCAATGGCCAATCTGCCCCTGGTGATGGGGGCTGATGTCCCCTTAGCCCCCACGGTGAATCCGCCGGTGGAATGTAGCAAAAATTTTAGCGAAGAATATGTTTTGATCACTATTTTTAAGACCTAAATGAGACTCTAGAAATGTTGAAGCATATAGGGCTTATTTGACCAAATATCAGCCTCTCTTAGGGCTTGATTAGCATTATTCACAGATATTACCTTGGAAAAGCTAACCTTATTCTGGAATAGCCTTGTAAAGATATTAAATAAACAGAGGAGCATGTCATGGGAAAGATTTCTAGGAAGCACCACTTACCCAGGAGCAATTACATCAGGGATGGTGCATGAGGGTTATACTCATGCTGGGAAAGGTCCAGGTCATGAATCCATCCTCTATTCTTGAGCGCATGCCCTCATTGCCATTCCCTTTCCCTGAGTTCACACTTTCAGTGCGGATGACACCCAACTGTACCTCTCATTTTCAACTGACCCAGGCCCGGCTGTCTCGGTGCTTACCCGGTGTTTGGCAGCTGTGGGGAACTGGATGAGGGCTAATCGACTGCGACTGAATTCTGACAAGATGGAAGTGATGTTAGTGGGCAAGTCAGTGGATGTGATGGCAAGTCAGTGGATGTGAGGGGATTGATGGGATCTGTCCTCCACTGACTTCCCAGGTGCGGGGGTGCTCCTCAATGCACAGGTCTGCCTGGATCTCCCAGTGGAGGCTGTGGCGAGGAGTGCCTTCCGCCAGCTACATCTGGCTTCGGCTGCTGATTTCGGTTCTGGACCTGGCCACAACCATCCATGCTTTTATTACCTCTCGGTTAGACTACTGTAATGCACTTTACGTGGGGCTACCTATGGTGATGACTTGGAAGCTGCAGCTGGTGCAGAATGAGGCAGCCCGGCTCTTGGTGGGGCTGGGTCGCTGGGAGCACATTACACCAGTGCTCTGGTCTCTGCACTGGCTGCCAATAGTTTTCCAGGCCCGATTCAAAGTGTTGGTTTTGACCTCTAAAGCCTTAAACGGCCTGGGCCCCGCTTACTTGCAAGATTGCCTCACTCCCCGGGTTCTAGACGGGCCCCTGTGGTTGTCTGGGGGCACCGTATTGGAGGTCCCTCAGGTTTCCTGAGGGGCCACGCAGGATAGGGCATTCTCAGTGGCCACACCGTGCCTATGGAATTCCCTCCCGGTGGGGGCTCGTCTGACCCCGAACCTCCCGACCTTTCATAGGAATTGTAAGAACTGACTGTTCCGTCAGGCATTTGGCGAGGGAGAGGGGTGATGGGTTGGATGAGTGGGGGGGATTGGGGAGGGGGGGTGGGTTTTTCTATGTTTTTATTATTGTTATCCTATTGGGAGATATATTTTAATGGTTACTGTATTTTGTATTTATTACTGTTGTTAGCCGCCCTGGGCTGCCTGTGGCAGGAGGGGTGGGATACAAATTTGTTAAATAAATAAATAAATAAATGAAAGGAACTTGATCCATAGGTCAAGTCCATAAATTAGAAATGGGCTAAATTAAAACAGACACGGGCAGGATTTGGTTAATGTGCCCTCGAACTACAGGGTGGAAATATTTCTGGGAATGTGGAATTGTGTGAAAGTTCCACGGCACACTACTCTGAGATCTTCCAGATTAAATTAAGTGTGTAAATGTGTAACTCCAAATGTGGAGCAATGAGGAGCAGATTGCTTGTCCAAGCAATTGGGCAAGAAAATGGAGAAAGCAAGTATCATCATTATTTACATAGCCCCAGCAATGTGCTGGACTCTGAACAATCATAAATTAGAGACAGGTCCCTGCCATGAAGGGTTTACAATCTAGGATGGACAAGAGCAGGGAGACAAGGGATTGGATGAGACCAGACAGGTATACATGCATGAAGCTGGGAAGTTGCAGGCGCATGCATCTAGTTTATTTACAGGCAGAAGGGGGATCATGAAGAATAAGACAGTGGAAATCGCTCCTGCAGGTGTCCATCTCAGTTCTGACCTCCTTACCTTTAAAAAGCACCCAGAGAGTTATTTATTCTCCAGATACTTTTTAGGATCCATCATTGTAGGAAACTTTTAGTTTACACTCATGGTTTGCTGTTTCCCTTTAATGTGTTTTTCCTTCCTCTTTACCGTACCCATATACATTGTTTTTAAGCAGGTGCACACCAAATCACTGGTAGGGGGCCCCCAGGAGCCAGGTGAGCGCTCTCCTCCGGGCCTGATCCATGGACCACATGGATTAGGTAGGCTAACCGCAGGGTTAGGTAGGCCAAACTGAAGTGTAGACCTGTGTTGTCCCGGATTAACCCAGGTTGGTGGACCTTCTCCTGGCTCTCCCAGGATCTTCCGGAGGATGAGTCCCATAGCAGTCACCTACCCACCACAGAGCATACACGGGCCAACATTTGCCAGCAGGGGAACAAAAGCACAAGTACGTCCTGGGCCGATGCAGGCCAAAACGAGCTTCAGTCATGTCTGTTTACATTCATTGTTTTCTTGTATGCATACACACATAGTGGTTTACTTGCCAAAGTAGCTGATTATATCTATATCTATATCTATATATCAGTGCGGAGGTTCTCACACCAGCATAAATCTTTGGAATAGCATGTTCCTTTAATACTTCGAAGAACAAGTTTGTACCAGATTTAAAAGGTTTACTTTCTGCTGATTTGATTCTGCGTTCACTAGGCATTATATACTGGTAAAACTTTGTCAGCTTCTCTGCCAACATAGTTGGTATAACTATGTTGGTAGAGAAGCTGACAAAGTTTTACCAGTATAAAATGCCTAGTGAACGCAGAGTCAAATCAGCAGAAAGTAAACCTTTTAAATTTGGTACAAGCTTGTTCTTCCAAATATTAAAGGAACAAGCTATTCCAAAGATTTGTGCTGGTGTGAGAACCTCCGCACTAGGCAGTTTATACTGATGCAGTGTACCCTCACTGTAAAACCCTTCATTATAGCTGACCTGTGGCTCTCCTTTCAGCATTTTGATTATCACAAATTGTCTTTTTGCAACTAAGTGCCCTTCACTGAAACGAAAAAAAAAAAAGGGGGGGGGAGGGGGAGGGCACTTCGATTCCAAAAGTTCTATTATGAAGTGTACCGTCAGTTTCTATACTGACACAGATATACCAGTACCAAAAAAAGAGAGTGTAGACCAGCCCTTTAGCTCAATGCAACATTTAACATTTGGATGAATATAGCTGTGACTGTGAATCATACCTCAGTTTGTAGCATTAGAACATTAGCTTCTCAGAAACTGAAACCATGCAATTTCTCATACAAGTTGAGATGCTAAGTGTAGAAGTGACTCAAATAAGCTAAAGAAATGGCTTTGGTCTTCACTTTAATCCTTCAATTAAAGTGCGCTTTAGCATTTATTCAAGTCAGAATCACAGAGTAATCCACTAAATCGGTGTCATTCAGACATACCACATGAGCAATACCAGTATGATTTTCTCTCCTCAATCCAGTTGACATTTCCATTTTCACTCGTGTCATTTATAGTTGCAAGCACACAAAGATGGGTGTGAATTTAAAAGAAATACAGGTCAGGCAAGGGTCTCCTGCTTGCTGATGAGATTTCAGCAGAGCAGGAAGACTGCAGAATTAAAAAGCGTAGCACTAAATACAGACCTTTAAAAAATCCTTCTTTGTTAAAATTCTGCAGGCATTCCTAAAAGTGTCTAGCATCTCCTGTATGCCATCTTATGATCTTTCTTCACAATGTAATGTTTTTATGGTGCTTCATACAAGGAGTAGGTATTCCTATTCTTAGAGCTGATTAGACACTGACTTTTCTCATGTTATTCCTTTTTTAGAATCTCAGTAAATGATAAAGATCTACCTTACCAAAACCACATTATTTATGCTACACACAGTGTAAGTAATACCATCTTGTACAGCATGCTGTTCCCTTGAAAAGTATATGCTTTTGGAATACTTCAAATGTTTTCAGTTCCCATCCCTGCCCTAGGCTGAAACCATCTAAAGAAGAGCTGTCAAGAGCACTCTGGATTAAATGAAAAAAATTGCACAAAAAGAGAACAAATGAGAAAATTAGGACACAGTAATATAGGTTCACATTCAGCTTCTGCTGCCTGTTCCTTGTCCTATAAGTCAAATATTCCACAGTCTAGTCTTTCTTACCTCACTTACACAATGATAGCTTTACCAAGTAAGTTGTATTTTCGGTGTATTGTATAAAGTGCATGGCTATTAGCAATGTACAATGTGCATCTCTTTTTAAAAGATAAGCATTCAACAAGGTATGGGTATAATACGGAAGAATATATTTGTTTGCAGTCATTAAAGGGGTACATATAAGCAGTGTATTATAATGTTAAATTCATGTGTCCATATGCTACTTACAGCCTTCGTATATATCTGTTGGGATATGGACTGCTGAATTCACGTAAGATGTTTGCCGACCAAAAACAAGATCATCTTCAAATGTTGGCCTGATCCTCTGGCTTCCAGTTTCACTCTCATTCTTTTCAGGCTTTTTAAAGAAGGGGAAATGTGAAAGGGTAAAATATTACAATTTTTGCAAAGGAAACTTTTATCCACATTCACTTCTTGGCACATTACACATGTTCTGTAATAGCTCTGTTTGTGTGGGCACAAATATTGTGCTTCTCTGTTTGTTTAATAGCAACATGAGTACCATTCACTTCCCACGGGACTCATGCCAGTGCCTTCACTAAACAGTCAGAGAATTGCATCCTTTGTGTCAGAACATCCCCTTTGTAAGACCGATGTAAATCAAAGAAGGATTCCAGTGGATTAAATGAAGTTTAAAATAGTGCAAAGAAAAATCTATCACCATACATTTACATACACACACACACACACACGCACGCACGCACGCACGCACGCACGCCCTAACTCTGCAACAAAAGAAAGTCCTTGATATTATCTATAGATTTTGAGTGTGGTTTTTAGATCAATAAAGATAGTTTACACATTACTTTGTATTTGTCATTATTTGGATTGATGGAACATTAAAATAGTTTCAGAAGCAATGCAATGTGACCAAATCCCTATTCTACTATATTTTTTGCTTTTGAATTACATAGCCTGTAATGTTACCTAACAGTTAGTAAGTTTCTGCATGCTGCCTACAATTTCTTTATTAGCCTCAAAATGGGACTGACCCCATGCCCTGTGGAGCACGCACGGACGCGTGTGCAAATCATGCGCACCCATGGCACACAGCCTATGACAAGTGCACGACTGCGTGCGTGGGGCATGGGATCGGCCCCTGCTGTCTAAGATAATGAGCTCGTCTAATTTTGTTAATGAGATACCAACAATAGGTTGTTGCTGTGAGAAAATGTCTATCAAGCATGCAGACTGTTTGGTAAACATCCGTATACATTCACTTGGCTTTGAAATTAGAACCAATAGATAAAACTCCCATGGCTTCAATATAACTGTTCAGAAAAGAATGCTGGTGATTGTCAAGTCACATTACCATTATGAAACACCACAATAAGGTAGTCACCAATACTGTTACCTTCTGTTTCTTCTTTAAGTTAATTTGTTTTGAAGAATTGGGGGGGGGGGGGGGCTCCTTTGATTAATCAGTCTTCCATAGCACTATTTCTAACGTTTACATTTTTATATTTGGCCAATGGGCTTAGGAAACTCAGGAACCCATTTGGACACCATCTCATTTCTCATTCAGTTCTTAAAGCTTAATTGTGACTAACATATGAACAGAGCAAATCACCAAACTTTCCTAAACCTTGCTAAAATCTTGGAAATCAGGTTCAGATGATTCTATGTGGGAAACAAAGCAAATTTCTTGACAAGGAAATGTTCACGAGAAACCTCCCATTGTTTCTCCCCAGCTCTAAACACCACCAACAGAATAGACCATGGGTGGAGTTGTCAGATACGCAAGATTTCCCAGGACACTTATGAAAAATACATGTTGCAGGACTTGCATTGGCATTCTGCAATATGTATTTTTCATAAGTATCCTGGAAACATTTGCATATCTGGCAACCCTAGCCACAGATACCACTGTAATTATGGTGAATTCCAGACACTGAGAAGAATCAAGCATTATCTGCATGAAGATCTCACATCTGCTCACAACCACATCCACCCTAAAATTCCTCTGTAACAGATGGCTGGTCCCTGGTAACCTTTTGCAGAGTCCAGACCCCAAACTCTGCTTTATAGAGACATGTCTGCAGTTAGGGCCTGGGGAGGGCAGGGAGAACCCCCAACAAGCAGCCAGCTGGCCCCGCACTTGATGTCCCGGCCCCCACCATGGCAGGCAGTCATGGTGGCCCTGATCCAGGGCGTGTCTGCCAGCTCAAACAGACATGATGAGCCCACTGTGGCCATCTTTGACCTGGTCGAGTGGGCTGTAACTTTGGAGGTTTCCCCAAGGTCAGAGCCTAGGCTAGCTGCCAACACGGCCCAGGACAATCCCAGGCCAACATCTGGTGGTGCCTGTGATGTGCAGGTGAAGTACGGGCCAAAGCGAGCCGCTTGTCATATCTGTTTTTACTCAGTATCCCAAACACACAGTCAAAAACACAAGATATCCCCAAGGCAGTCTCTTAACTGCTTAGGCAAGCCCCCATGCCAGGCTTCCAGCGTATTCTTGGAAAGTCTCCTTCCAGGCTTTTCACCCTTTTCACCATGGTCACTAGGTTTTCTCTCTCTGTCCTGGCCCTCTCTGGCTCTATTCCCCAGTCCTAGAAACACGAACTTCAGTTTCTACATGAGCCCTTTCTCTGGTGGTCTCTTTCTCTGAGCCTTGAGCCTCTGACTTTAATATTGAGCCTTGTCCCATCCACCTTTCTGTTTCCTGCCATGCCTAGCTGGTGCCAATCAGCCATTTCCTGATTGGCTCACTTAGCTTTTACATCATTAAAAGGGGGTAAAAGCTAACTTAAAGTTTTAAAGTGCAAGATGCCAACCTGCCTCTGGATTGCTCTCTCAAGTGTCGCACCCCTGCCAAAACATACCCCACTTCCTGGGAGCCTGACCCTGCAATAGTTAAGGCTGTCTGCTACAACTTTACCCCCTGCGCCCCGCCACACCCTAATCCTCAGCAGTTCAACTTCAGGGTAGAAACACTGAATCAGAAGGTTAAAATAGGCTAGTTCTTCTATTTACAAACTTGATTAAAAAATCATGAGAATAGCTTCTAATCATGAGGTTTTATTTTTTTGCTTTTTAAAAAACAATAAAAGTTGGATTTTTTTATTTGCCTTCTCATTTCTTAGCCTAGCATTTTCAGTTTTTCAATGCACCATGATTGCCAAAAATATATTAGAAAGCAATCTTTCCAAGAGTTAATCAACTTCATAATTTCAACATCAAGGCTTTGAAAAGACGCTTAAAATAATGATTAGGAACCCGTGGTTACACTGTTTTCCCCATTACCATAGGTGAGACTTAGGATGTTTTTAAACAGAATGCAACCATGCATGTCCACCCAGTAACCATACATCTGAATGCCCACTTAAAGGTGGTCGGGGGGGGGGGGCTGTACTAGGGGTGTGCACCACACCTAGAACATTATTCAAAAATGTCATTTTCGTTATTGTTATTAACAACAATGTTGTTTTCGTTTTTCTTATCGGCATCGATATCGGCATTGATATCAGTATCGTTTTTGTTACCGGTATCGTTTTTGTTATTGGTATTGATATTTATTATCATTATTGATATCATTATTGATATCGGTACCATTTCAAAAAAGATTTTATTTTTGGTATCAGTATCATTATTGATTCCTGTGCATAACTAATATTTATCTAAATCTAAGGGAGACAAGGGAAGGGGGAAGGAAAACTATCAATTATCTATATAATTATTCTAATCTAATCTGGATGTCTATAATATATCTATTCTATACTACCTATCTCTATATAATGTACAGGAGAGAGAAGGGCAAGGAAAGGGAGAAGGTAAAATGTAGGGTATGAGGAAGAAAGATATTGGTGGGAATACCAAATAAATAAATAATACAAGGGCTAGTGAGGATTTTTTAATGTGGAAGCACCACAGTTCTGTAAACGCAACCTGACAAGCAGAGCTCTCACAGAACGGAAAGAAAAAGCCTGGCCCTACCATTATAAAGGGTTGCAGTGCCCTCCCCCAGAGCCCCCCGATTGGTTGTGGGAAGCAGCAGGCATTGGGCAATCACAAAGTGCCATGAGACTGCTGGGGCCTGCTTGTGCTGCTCATTGGCCAGGGATACATCCATCAGATACAGGTGAGCTGCTCGCCCCTCCCAACACAGGCACAGTTCAAGAGTTCAACCCTGCTAAGACTCCAAGATGTCTGCTCCCTCCTCCCCTCTCTACATTTTCCAAAACCCAACTGCCACAGCACTAGTAATAACAACAATAACAACAACATTGTCTTTTTTGTTTCTTATTGTTTTTATCATCATTTTTGGTACTGTTTTTGGTATTGTGTTTGGTATCATTTTTGGTATCGTTTCTGATATTGATATCGGTATCACTACCGTTATCGCTACTGTTATTCTCGGTTGTCTTTTTTGGTATTCTCAGTTGTCGTTGTCCTTATTCTCGGTTGTTGTTTTTGTTTTTGCAATAACGAAAACGAAAACAACAATTTTTGTTATCGTTATCGTAATAATGAAAATGGCATGCATGCCCCTAGGATGTACACTTGTGTGAGCCATGAAGTACCCACACATAGCCACTCACGGGGCACTGCTGAAAAATCTGGAGTGCCCTGTGTGAGGCAAGTAAAACAAAGTGCATGGCAACAAGTTCCCATGCATCCCTGGTCCGTATGAACTGGGGCAGCCACCCAAGCCAGAAGACAGGTCTATGGCCCAGCCACCTCCCCGCGTAAGTGAAGCATGTAAAATATAACACTGTATTGGCTCAAAGCACCAAAAAAAACCTCAAGTTGCAGAAGAGGAGAGTCAACACCATGGAGGATTTTGGGACAGCAGCTTTCTGCTGTCCTGCTCAGTATGCACCTCTGTTGCATACTGTTGTCAGAAGCTGCAGCGCCTTCTGGTGTTATGGGCAGGAAGAGGTTACTGGCTGCAGCAGCTTCATGTTTCCATGGTGTCCATGGCTGTTTCTTGGCAGAGGGAAGGCTGCTGGGTGGGGCTTAGGGTGGGGGTTGTAGCAGAGTGTGTGGGGGGGAAGGGGTTCTCATATGAGCTGTTTGTGGGGTGAGTTGGCGGCTGTGGAAGTGCATGGAAGCTACCTGCATGCACCCTGGGAACCGCCTATTAGAATTGCTCTGCAAGCACTCCACCCGAGTGGCTGCTCTAGTGCACCGACACCCCCCACCCCCTGCAAGCCTTTTTAATTTTAAAACACCCATACTCTCACTTAACAGGGGTGCAAGTGGTGGGTGGCAGAGATGGCAAATGAGGATACGGCTGCATCTTGCACCCCACCCACAGATGGCTCTCACACTGCCCAAAGGCAGGACAGTTAAATGGTGCTACCCAGCATCCGAGGACCAGTGTGACTGGGCCAGCTTAAAGCATGACTGTCCACGTAAGGCAGGACACCTGGTCCTTCCATACATAGATTACCATAATCTCATCTGTTCATTTCCTCCAGTCCAGCTAATCTTCATCTTCCTCCCCTATCTTTGGGACTTTGAGATCTAAATTTATTTAGATCCATGTCATTAACTGAGACAGTTCTTTTGACTTATGTATGTCAGTTAATTAACACTGATTGGTAAGATGTCCCATAAAATCCATCTGAATTAGAACGTGGAGATCAAAATGATTCTGTACAAAACATGAAAAACTCTCTATATCAAAGGGTATTTGTAGTAATATATTAATAACAGCCCTAAGAATTACGCTTCTATCAATATACTAAACTACATCTATTACATTTTTAATATTCAGACCAACTTTATTTTTGCAGAAAAAGGACCACATAGCTCATATATTGTGAAGGAAAGTAATCCAATACAGTTGTGAATACAATTAAAATCTAATTCCAACCAATTTCTCTCCTGAGGCAGGAGCTGAAATGCAATCAATAATGGTACAGGAAAATCCCACAGGAAACAGAGACTGAAGATTAATTTTCCATCTATTCAAATTCAGACTTCATTTATTGAATTACATTCTTACCTACAGCTGGCAGTCAGCAAAATATCTCACTTACCTCTCAAAAATAAATATCCAGTTCAATTTCTCCTTGCCCTGAATGGCAGATTCCATCCACATCTCTTTCCAATTAATAACTGTACCATTTAAGGATACAATTGTAAAGAAATATAGCCTTTTCTTCTTTCATACCCCATCCCCCGGTACCATTACCTTTGGATCGATTTCCCAACACCAACGAGACTTCGCCATTGTCACAGTACCCCGAGTTACCGGTTTTCCGCTTACCACGTACCATTCATTTATTGCTTAATGCATCACTGAAGGTACCATTTTACTTACACGTTTGATGTTTCTACATTTGTGAACCAATCACTGTTTGAATAGCCCATCCCTTAATCTCCCCAAGTGCCATTTAACCTCCAACTCTAGCGCAACCTATCAGATTTGTTGTTCTAAGTTCTTCCCTTTGCTTTGACTAGTCTGCTACTGGACTTCAGATTAGTAAAGGCATTGGTGTACCAGCCAGTGAGTGAGAAGGCAGTACAATGGAAAAGAGAGTGCAAGAAATATGGTATTGTGTCAGTATTATCTCTCTAGATTTGAAATGGACAGAAAAGGGGTAAACAGGATCCCGGTAAATGGAAAGTCAAATCAAATCAAACTTTATTAGCTTGACCATAGGTCATCGCCAGTTGGATATATGTACAGCATAAGCATACAAATATACAAGTAATTATATATGTCACACAAGTATACAATAAGTAAAATAATCAGAGCACAAATTAACCAAAAACTGTCAATAACATAGATGCAAGAACCCACTTATGAATAAGTGTCAGGATCCCTGCTTGGAGACTATTTGATCCAATCGTTGCCCAGCTGACCTATCAATCAATCCATCATATGAACTTTGAACTCCAGGAAAGATTGTCTCAAATTAAATGCAGAGATAAAAACGTGGAAAGTCAGTAGATCGAGAAACAAAATGTCAGTCAAGACACTGGGTAAAAACAAATAAGACGGCAGCCAGACAGATTCCCCACCCTGTGGAGGGCCAACACAGCTGCTACTCATTAGGCTGATAGGGACAGCTGAACAAATGTACAGTCAGCATGCCTCCCTCACCCCCCCCTGGGGTGGGACAAGAACAGAAAGGCAAGAGAGAGGCATTTAGCCACGAGAGGCATAACTGGGCCCAGGAGAAGCCATGCTGACCAGCAGCAGCCAGGAGGAGTGTCGCTGGGTGTAGAGGCTGATGGAGAAGCTGGCGTGACTCTGGCCAGAGAGGCTGCTGAAGTAGCTGGGGTGACCATGGGTGGAGAGGCAGAGAGATGGCAAGAGCCTCTCTGGCCAGGATCAACCTAGCTGCTCCAACCAACTATCCTATCATGCTCACTTCCTCCTGGATGCTGATGGTGGGTGCAGATTTTCCTGGGTCTGATTTGTGTCACGATCACAGCCCTTGTCCACAGTGCTAACACACCTCACCATGTGATGGGACTGGGTGGGACCTAATAGACAAGGGGGCACACATTAGCACAGATTAACCTGGCTAGGCGACCCTGAGTCTGCACTGTGTCGCCAACCTTCTCCAAACAAGTTCAGTTCAGTTTTATTAACGGCACTAGCTTTCACCATGGCCTAAGGAACAACACCACATAATAAAACCAAAAATATATCAATACAAACAACAAATCTCTAACTGTACAATGGTATTGGTAGGTGTGCAACAAAATCCAAATCGAATTAACATAACAATATCAGCATCAGGGCAGCACAATACAAGATGATTTTTAAAATTCAACAAGAGGTACATTAGACAAAGCGTTAATCTGAGCTCTAAATAAGCTCTATATAATCCTTTCTTCATGGAGTCTCATGGCTAAGAAAACAAAGGATGCAGTGGCTTTCATCACCTGCTCATCCTGTGTGACTAACAACAGTTCTAATTTACGAGCCACTGAACAGTGTTTATTCACTTCCCATATTGGGTTCAGCCAAACTGACCTTATATTCCCGTAAATGGGACAATCCAGTGCAAAATGCTTTAGGTCCTCGACCACTGAAAATGTACAGGGGCAAGTCCTGCTCATATACAGTTTATTCTTTTATCGGCCCTCAGTAACCGCAGAAGGGAATGTTTTAAAATGCAGATGCATAAAGCCCCTGCAAGCAATAGGGTAATCAAGTTTATATAAGTACCCCTCAAATTTACGTTGGAGCTTAAAGCATTACAGCCAAGGTGCAACCTTCCATGACGCTACAACTGCCAGACCTTCCTGCATTGCTATTGTCACGGGTTGGAGGTCCTCACCCCCACTTTACCGGGTTTAAGTGACTCAGTTTCCCTCACTCACAGCCCACTTGAATCAGTTTTTCTCTTTGGCTGATTCAAGCCAGCAGCAGGGACAACTCCTTTGTCACCCAAGGACCCAATCCTTCCCGTTCACAGACTCCTTTCTCTCTGGAGTCCCAAGAGCTTGAAAGCCCTTGTTGTTCACTTGTGTTCCAATGTTAGACACAGACACTTCTTCATAAAGATAAGAAGTCAGTTTATTGATTTACATAAGCAAGATAGTTGATACAGAGTGGTTACTAGAAATCAAAGGTAAATATAATGACATTCCTAATCTATACTGGTTGAGTTCCTAGATAAGAATCTTACCCTACTAAAGTCCATTTAGGTTCTTCTCAGTTCTTGATGTAAACGACTGGGTCTTCGGTCTTAGAGTTGCTAGAAAGCAAAGTCCTGGTCTCGGTCCATAGCTTCCAGCTTTGCTGGCTGCCAGGATCCAGGATGCAGAAGAGAACGCTCAAGATGGCTCTGACCAAGCGATAGTGAAGATGGCTTAATAGCCCTCTTAAATAATGATTCTGAGTCCTTTGTTTCTCTTTCCCATCTTGGAGAAACCTGAGGTCCATCACGTAGGCAACCCAGGCAAACAGAAAGGTCCATTTGCATCTCCACAGGTCTGTCTGGTTAGGGTTCCCAAATACACATTATTTTATCTCTGCATTTCCTGGAGTTTTGTCAGTGTCACAGTCCTGGTTCAAGTTTCACAGTTTTCAGCTGTAACATTACATACATGTTGAACCTTTTGCTTTACATATTTACTATGCTTGTAGCCTACATGTAGGCCAGTATCACACGTGTGTTCCTTTGTAACAGCTATGTCCCTTGCTCTCATCTTTATCAGATTTCTCTGTTGGGGAATATCCTTCCCCAAAAAACAGGAGAATGACAGCCCCAAGTTTCTCAAATAGAACACTATTAACGACAGCCAAGGATACTGAATCCCTCCCAAACATTCTAGTTCTTCTCTCAAGCTCAAGGAGGGAAGTGAGAACTCACTCTGGGTACATATCTTAACCCAATATCTAAGTGCCGATTGTTTGGCAAGACAGGAAATAGCTAAAATACCCGTCTCTGCTCTAACAACTGCGGCCAGTACCCTCCGGGATACTCTCAGTAGGCTATGTAGAAATTTATATTGTACGACCTCAAGAGTCTGAAGATTAGCTGTTGATACAATTTCAGTGCCAAAAGTTAACAGGGATTGCACCTTTGCCTTAAACACGCTCAGAATAGTGGAGATATTAATCCCAGTCGACCTTGTGCAAATATAAGAAGCTGATCAGGAATAAAAATTATTATATAAGAAACTCCAGAGAAAATTTTCCCCCAAATCAAAAAATATGGTCCCAAAGAGGGGCCAATACAATACTGCTTTTTAAGGACTTGATTTCATCTATCACTTCAGCCTCCCTTACCTGTGGATCAAACCATTGCATTGCAAGTAACTGATCTGACCTAGTATAACTACATATGTCAACCTCATCTTCTTTACCATCAGCACTGAAAAGTCTCTCAAAGAATTCCACCCAAGAGTCTTCATCAACTTGATCTAGAGCAGAGCGCATGGTTGATCAGGAACCAGAATTGTCTAGAGTCCCTCAAAGAAGCCGCTACCCTAAGTTTAGCCCACACCAAACGCATTGAATCTAGTTTTTTATTCCTGATCAGCTTCTTATATTTGCGCCTTTCATCTAGGAATTGTATCTTAGCCGGGTCAAAGTATTCTTTCAAATATTTAGCTTTAATACGAGCAAGATTATGCTTGGCTTTTCTGCATTCCCTATCATACCAACCACTAGCCTGAAATCTAGTTTGTCACACTTCACGGGGAAGAATATTATTCCCAAGATCCATCTTCACTGAGTTGAGCTAGGTCTCTCTCTCCTGCTGAAATCATCTCTTCACAGAGCTTACAAAACTCACTTCCCCATAACATATCCAAAGTCTCAACCATAAGGGAGTCAGACCACCTCACCCGTATTCTAACTTTACTTTTTGTCCCTTGATAACTTGCTCTTAATCAGATTGTTATCCTTGTGCTGCTTAATATCAGCATATAGCACTAGATAGTCAGTTTCTGGGCGGCTCACCAACCTAAAGTTTGTAAACCTTGGCAAACCTGCATTACAATAAAGCCTATTATTCTTCTACCATTTGTATTAACAAAGGTAAAATCTCCTTCTGGGTTTCCCATCCTACTTCCATTAAGCACCTCCATCCCACTTGTTGACAGCAATTCAGCCAAGGAAACCCCGGCTTCATTCTTAATAACATCTCTAGACTTTCTCCTTGGAGTCCAACCTTCAACCACTAAGCTTACTTCCAGATCTACTTCTATTGGAGAGCTTATCCTTGCGTTCCAATCCCCTGCAATCACAAACAGAGCTGTGGGATATTGTCCTTCCAACCACTCCAAAACATCCCATAATGTTTTTCAAACATCTGGTTTATAATATAGAGAGTTGGAGGGAGGAATGTAAAGATTAAACAAAAGCAATTGGTCCTCCCCAGAAGATTCCCATAATCCAATTTTGAATTCCTGCCTAACAATAGGGAGCGGTAGGTAGGGCTGAAAAAATTTGTCAGAAATCAGTATGGCTAACCCTCCCAAGATACGACCTCTAGATTTATACTTAATACCTGGACGAGAATGTGCCTGAAACCCCATAATAGCTAATGGAATCTCACTCAAGCACCAAGTTTCCTGAAGAAAAACCAGGTCATACATGTTCAAAAAGAGATGCCACTCTGGGCCAGGAAGCAAATTTCAAAATATCGCTCGTGCCAGAACTGACAGAGTTAGTTAGAGGAGAAGAACAAATTTCTTTTACACCCCTTGAATGGGACGGCTGAGAGTTCATTGGTAGTAAGTTATCAATAGAGCCTACAAAATCATCTACTAACATATAACAATTACCGTCACATACAGAGATTTTGGAACACATTAGTCCGCTCTTGATATTTACCTCTTGTCATTTTGAGCATTCCTGCACACTAATTGTATTCAATGTAAGATTGGATTTCTGGGGAGAACAGACTAAGACTTCCGCCAAACCCAAATGAGCGAGACCCTCATGTCCCTTAACCTGGTGAACAGCAGTATTGGCAGACTCCGGCAGAACTGTTATTAGATCTGCATCTGGTTCCCTTGTTGGAACCAACCCAGACTGTATAGAACATGGGGTGAAATTACCAACAGATCCAGGGAGGTAAGCAAATTCCCCCATCTCATCCTGTGCTAAATAATAGGTGACAGTCATTACTTCTAACCTGTGTTCTGGTTGATACACTTTCCCCTCCATCCCTGGGCACTTGGCTTGATAATCCAGAGAGGAACAGGAGAGATATTTCTTAATAAGGTCTAATTTCTGGATCAGGATATCCTGATCCAGCACAGAGAGCTCTGCAGAAGGAGCCAGCGCCGGGAGCTCACCCATTCCCCCTGAATTTTCCTCAAGAAAAGCCTTTATTACACTGGGAAGGGGATTAGAATCTCCCTTCTTTGAATCCTCTGGTAGCTTCCGTGCACTAGACTTTAACTGTGGTTCGCCACTTTTTAGTCTATCAACTTGCATTTCTTCCCTAACTAACATTGTGGGGGGAACCATGCTCTGCATTAACCTCCATCTCTTCCTCCAATTCACTATTAAACAGAGGATTGGGAGGTGGACTGCCAACCACCGCAGACCTTTTCTTCAGAACAACACGATTCGGTGAGGACAGATGAGGAATCAAAGGAAGAGCCCCAGGGGGTAAGGACCTCTTATGTTCATTATAGGAAAAGGCTCTATCAATTGAGACACCTTTTGACTTCAGGAATTTCCTGGACACAAACAGTTTCTTTACCCAGGACGTAGAGCAAAAAAACAATTTAACACATGTTCTATTTGTACCCCAGCTCAAATGTTCTACTTTTAATATATCTAGCATTTCCTGCTTAACCCCTAAAAGACAAGATATATTACTAACAACATTACTATTATCATCCCACCGGGGGACAATCCCAGAATTCAATGGCCTGGCTTTAATCCAAATTGCACATTCATTTATACAAAAAGAATGAGGAGTACTCTTAGCAGGGTTTTTTTCAACCATTCCCCCCCTTAAAGAAAGACCTCTTCCCAATTCCCCCTGACTGCCTATGTCTCAATGGGGAAGTGGATCCTTCCATTACACTACTAAAATGAAGGTGGTCTATTTTTGCCATTAACTCCTCCAACTGGGTTCTAACCCTCAACAATGAGTCCCCCATATCCGTTACACTCCTAAACAGGAGTGCCACAGTTTTAGCTATTAGATGGCATTGAGATTTCAGGGCATCCCCTGTCGGGGAGACATGTTGTTCAGCTGAAGGATCCTTTCTTTCTCCCACATTTCCAAGTTCAGCCAAAATGTCACAAGAGGTGGAAATCTGGGCTGCTGTCTTCTGTAAAGTGCCTTCTAGAATACTTCCCTCCTCTTTGTTCAGATCGCCTAAAGGCTGAGAATAATTCAACAAGTTGACAGGCACCTGAGGCTCATCCAATGACTCATCAGTTTTAGAATATTTGTGCCTGGGTAGTCCCATGGAAGCAGGGGAGTTGGATAGCCTGTGTCTTCCCCCCCTCCCCCCATGTTTCTAACCAAACACAAATCCTAATAGAGGGCGAGGCAGCATCTCCGGTGGCCACACACGACCAGCGCCTAAGACTGCGCACACAAGGGCATGCAGCCCTTAGGCGTAACAGCCCTTGCGTGTGCAGCCCTTAGGCGTAACACCCTCAGTGCATGCCTACGGTGCGGCCATAGGCGCTTGGGAATTTAAAAGCCGCTCGGTCGGAAGTGCTGGAGCAGGTGTCCCTGATCTCAATTAGCCCCGTCAGGCACGGCAGCTTGTAGTGCCGATAGCAAGTTCTCCAATCCCCAGTATACAAACGCCCCTGTCCGGGACTTAACACGTACCTCCTTGTCTCTGTAGTCCCGCTATGTTCGCTTTCCAGGCAACAACTTCTCTGGCGTCCCCACCACTGGCAACTCTCTCCAAATCACACACACACCTACTGGCCGTAGATGCTTGGGTGTTTAAAAGCATTAAGTAGCAGCCGGCTGCCCGCCCCATGGCGGGAATGGGTGAACATCTGACAGCCAACCAACTGATGGACATGTGACTGATGGGCTACTGTGGTCTATTGTGCTACTGTCTTTTTTGTTTTCACCCACTGTCAAGTACTGAGAGATTCTCAATTCGTTTGGAATGGTATTAGGATCTGGGATTTAACCAAGATTTCCCATTTTAGCACAATCTCATTTCAGTCCTAAAATTTTTGTAATTGTCTAAACAGCAGCATGCAAACACTTTTGCAGTACTCTACAAAAATCCAGTGACACTATCAGAACAATCAGAGCCACAAAATTCCTTCTGTAAATACATTGTAATATTTTTGTCTCCAGTCTGTAGACTCCAGCATTTTTGTAACAAATGCTATATTAAGTAGAGTTGTAGTATGGGGGCGGGGTAGAGGGGAGAAACAATACCCAAAGTTGCTTTTGAATTCTGTTTTTATGGGATATCACTTGCAGATCCTAAATATTGTTTGAGAGTTAGTAGATTTAAGGCAGGTGAAAATGTATGGTACAAAAGGAGTCCCCTCCGCGATTAAAGCGGCGGGGGTTTGGCGGCGCCCCCTTTCCTCCCTCCGGCCAAGGGAGGCGAGGAAGGAGCGGCCGCGGCAGCGAGGCGGGA
>QEPC01012039.1:1009906-1022754 GCA_003113815.1 Sphenodon punctatus | reverse complement strand
TAGAACTTCTCCCAGAACTTGTGTGTGTAAAAGCTTCTCCTGGTAAACCGCTCCGCGCCAGGCAGCTGGGGTCACTTGGTTTCCACGGCAGCCCCTCACGTCTACAGCTGCGGCTACTTTAGGCTGCCTCAGGGCAGTGTGTGCGTAAAGAATGAATCCGGAACTTACTTGTGGACTTGTAAACCCAGAAGATTGAAAGACCAGCACTTTAAGGTGTGTGTAAAAATGCCCATTATGGGAATGAGAAGGTATTGTTCCTTTCTGCCCCATGATTGACTTAACACAGGAGGAGGAGGAAGAGGGTGTTTCACATTTACCACAGTTTTTTCACCCTTATGCATGAGGATGGCGCAGCCAAGGGCAGGGCACATTTTAAGCCCAGGTTTAAATGAATTGATCATTAATTGATATTACTTTAACATACTATGTAGACTAGTACATAATCTATTAAAGTAATATCAATTCATGATGTGTTGTCATTTCTGAGTACGGTTCAGGGCAACCACCTGAGGGTGAAGACAGAAATGCAAGTAACTCTGTTTAACACCACTTTAATGTTTATATATGCCGATTTCACCTACATTTAGCAGAGGAGAAGATTCCTGGATCTCCCTACTCTCAAGTCCTAAAAATGAGCTCAGAGGAACGAGGAAGATTTAAGATAAATCAAAGAAAGCATGAATTTTTTGAACTGATTTCAAGGGTCATCTAGTCCAATCCAAATGAACAAGTAACTTATGGAACTCATTGCCAGGGGATGTTGCGAAAGCCAATAAGATAAATATGGAAGGATTAGATAAGTCCTTAGAGGTCAGGTCCATGAACGAATATTAGTCAAGCCAGTCACAGGATGAAATCTCCGACATGAATACTGCCATATTCTTCAGGATCCCTCACCTCCTGCAGATTCACAGATGGAAGGGACAAGGAGGGAGGACAGAATGGAACCCCCCAAGGGAGATCCCAAAGAGATGATGAACAATCGCCCAACACCACCCACTGAGACCTCCCAGCCAAGAAAGAGCGGAACCACTCAAGAGCAGTCCTGCCCACTCCAGTCAGATCCCACAGGCAAGTCAACATCAGCTCATGATCAACAGTATCAAAAGCCACTGAAAAATCTAATAAGATCAACAGGGTAGAATTACCCTGGCCTAACTCCAGGCGAAGGTCATCAACCAAGGCCACAAGTTCGTGCCATGCCCAAGACAAAAAACAGACTACAAAGGGTCCAGGAATCTAATAGCATCCAGATGCGCCTGGAGTGGATGAGCCACTGCCCGTTCATTAACTGGAAGGTTAGAGATAGGCCAACGGATAGCAGGGGAATCAACGTCCAATTATGGATTCTGAACAATCACCACCTTAAGGCAGCTCAGCACTCTGCCCTCCCGAAGGGAGGCATTGATCACTCCAGCTAGCAATGGCCCCAATGTCTCCCGGCTAGCTTTTACCAGATAGGACAGGCATGGATCTAATTCAAAACTTGTGGCTCACACAACCCTCAGCACCTCTTCCATATCAGTGGAGAATGATGAAAACTTATCTCCCCCACCCCAAAAGGAAAAGACTGGACTTCCATAACCCCCAGCTCTGACTCTGCACCAGAAAAGTATTGTAGAGTTAGCTTTCTGTTGAATAACACACAGCAGACATTTCTTCAAAACAGAAGTTTACTAAGAACTCAGAAGACATGCCTCCATACTGTACAGACTTCATGGGACAAGAAGGAGGACAGAGAGAGGAGGCAAGGAGGAAAAAAACCTGTTTCATCCCCTGACCCTCCCCCTACTGGACAAGCCCCATATTAAGCTGCAGGACTTGCAAAGGGCTTTTTACTTGTGACTGTTGCACATTCCAACACCCCTTCTCAACAGTCACTAGTCAAACCCACTAGGTTCATTCTTCTTAATAGCTTGCGATGGCGTTCCCCTGCTAGTGGCTTCGTGAACACATCCGCTGTCATATCCTCTGTAAGACAGTATTGCAGATCTATGAGTCCTTGTTCCTATGAGTCTTTCAGGAAATGGTATTTTACATCAATGTGCTTGGTTCTGGGGTTGATTCTTTCTGTTTGCGCCAGCGCTATACATCCTTGGTTGTCTTCCAGGATCGGCGTGGGTCTGTCCAATTTTTGCCCCAGATCATTCAGAAGCTGTCACAACCAGATAACTTCTTGGCTGGCGTGTGCCGCTGCCACGTACTCTGCCTCCGTCGAGGAAAGTGTCACAGAGGCTTGTTTCCTACTGCACCAGCTGATGGGTCCTCCACCAAGCAAAAATAGGTACCCACTGGTAGATTTTCGGTCCGAATGGTCTCCAGCCCAATCTGCGTCCACGTACCCTATCAGGTCTGACACGGAAGTTGCTGGGAGCCGTAGCTTGAGGTGCACAGTCCCTTTCAGGTACCGTAAGACCCTCTTCACTGCGTTCCAATCCCTTTGGGTTGGGGCTGAGACTTGTCTACACAGTATACCTATTGCCACCGCAATGTCAGGCCTTGTGATTGTGGCAATGTACAAGAGCTTTCCTATCGCCTTTCTGTATTGCTTATTGTCTGGCAGCAATAAGTTCGGTTCTTTGATCTCCTTTGGGTAGCTGGTTTTCATAGGGGTATTTGCTGCCTTCGCACCCCCCATGCCGAAACATTCTATCATCTTTTCTATTGCCTGTCTTTGGTTGAGAAGATAGCCTCTGTTGTCTTCTCTTTCAATTTGTATTCCAAGGTAGTGCACTATGTTACCCAGGTCCTTAGTTTCAAAGTCCTGATTTAGAGCTCTCATTGTTTTGCACTCGTCCCCTTCTTGCTCAAAGCATACGATAAGGTCATCGAAATAAATTAATACAAAGATCCACCTGCCCCTTAGTCTCTTCGTGTATAAGCAGAGATCTTCTTTGCACCTGGTAAAATTTTCCCTCATGAGCACCTTGTTTATTTTAGTGTTCCATGCTCTGGCGGCCTACTTAAGCCCATATATGCTTTTGTGAAGTTTGCATACACGATCCGGCATTTCATCATCTGCAAACCCCGGTGGTTGGTCCATGTAAATATCTTCCTTCAACTCACCATTTAGGAACGCTGTTTTCATGTCCATATGCTTGACTTGCATTCCTCTTCCGGCAGCTATACTTAATGTTCTGATTTTAGTGTGCAAATGTTTCATCGTGCAAATGTTTCATCGTAGTCTTCTCCATACTTCTGGGAGTATCCTTTCAAGACAAGTCAGGTCTTGTACCATTCAATATTTCCCTGTGCATTGTACTTTATTTTAAATGTCCATTTACAGCCTATAGTCTTTCTCCCTGCGGTCAGTGGAGTAAGTGTCCACGTTGCATTGTCCTGCATGGGCTTTACTTCTTCAACTGCTCTTACCCATTTTTCTCCTTCCCCTTCTGACATCTGCAAGCTGTCCTCCCAGGATGCTGGCTCCGACAATTTACTGGTGATGACCTTGTAGGACAGGCGAATGGGGGGAATGCCTTTATTAGACCTCATTGACCGCCTTGGCTCAGCATCAGCTGCCGGCTGTGTCTGTTCCTGCACTTCTGTTATCTTTGTGCCAATTTCGACTATTTGTTCAGAGGATTGATCCCTTTCAGTGGTTTCGTCCGTGGTTGGTTGTTCTCCTTCGCCTGGACCTTGGAGAGCCATCACACTGTCGCTTGACTTTTCCACAAAAGTCACACTGTTACTAATGGTTACTCTGTCTGTGCATGGATTCAGGATCCTGTAGCCTTTGGAATGCTCTCTGTATCCTATGAGGATGCCTTCCACTGCTGTATTGCAGCTTGATACATTTCTCCTCTGGGATATTTACGTGAGTCTTACTTCCAAATACTCTGATGTGGCCCACACTAGGTTTTTGACCATGCCACAGTTCATATGGAGTTTTCCTCACAGTTCTTGAATACAGCCAATTGCTGCTTCGCCCCAGTATTTTTCTGGTAGTCCAAAGTCTGTTAACATGCATTTAACCATTTTGGTTAGCGTTCTGTTTTTCCTTTCGGCTGTTCCGTTCTGCTAGGGTGTATATGGCACTGTCTTTTGGTGCTCAATTCCATGGAGTCTCAGAAAGTCCTCTACTTCGTTTCCCATGAACTCACCTCCATTGTCAGTCCTCAGTGTCTTTGGTCTGTGCTGGAACTTGTTGCTTGTCATGGTCACATAGTCCTGAAGTTTATCAAATACTTCATCTTTACTCTTCATGACGTACGTTATCGTGTACCTTGAATAATCGTCAATGAAGGTTACCATATAGCGGTTGCCTCCTGACGTGGGAACCTTCATTGAGCTGCAGACATCACTGTGTACAAGAACAAGCGGTTTTGTGGCTCTAGTCTGATTCTTCTTAGGAAGCATAGCCCTCGTGGCTTTGGCTTTGATGCAACAGTCGCATTTCATGATCGCGGGACACGCTGATACCTTAAGATCTTTGGTCAACTGCTGTCTGTGCATTTCCTTGATGCTGTCTGGGTATCTATGTCCTATGCATCTATGCCACAGGTGGATGTAGTCATCATGTGGTTTGTGCACAGTGAGCTTCACCTGTTCTTTCGCTGTGCTCAGACAGTACAGGTGCTCATATACAGTGGCTCTGGCCAGTACTTTTGTCCCACTTTGAATTGTGCATTCGTCTCCATGGAAATGGATGGTGATCCCCCTCACTGCCAGGCGCCTCACAGACAGGAGTCCCCCTTCTAAGTTGGGCACATAGAGCACATCTTTCATGGGTATGGTCAGTGTGCCTCCCTGTGACTGGTTGCTGTACAGGAATCCTTGTCCAATTTCTTCCACGCTGATGCGTCTACCATCTGCAAGGTACATCCTTTTTACTGCTCAGATCCAGCCCATTGAAGAATCCTTTATCGCTAGTCATGTGGCTCGTTGCCCTGGAGTCTACACACCAATTTTGGGATGAACTGTCTTGCGTTGCTCTGAAGCACCCGCTCCATTGTTAAGCAATTGTGTTGCTGTTTGTGACTTTAGCCCTCTGCTTAGGTGTTCGTGGAGACAGTTTCTGCTGTTCTGCTCTCCATATATAGCAGTCTTTCTTTAAATATCCCTCCTTTATATGCATAACTCTGTTTTCGCTCTTAGGAGCTTTGTTTGAGGTTTTCAGTGCAGTCTCATTACCCTGCTTTAGATCATTCTGCAGATTCTCCTTTCTTCACTGGAATTCATCCGCAAGTCTACCTTTCACAAATTCCAGCTTCAGTTCAGTACTATAAGATTCAGGCAGGCTGCAGAGGAGTAGGGCTACCACATGGCTGTCCTTTATATCTTCCCCAATGCCGCACAGCTGTGCCACTACTTCCAACATGGCAGTTATATGCACCTGAATTTCACTTTCTTTGCCAAGTCTCATTTTGTATGGTTTCCTCAGTAGAAAGTTTGCTATTCAGGCTAGTTCTCTCATGTAAGTTTTGCAATGCAATCCACATGCCTCTTGCTGTGGTCTCACTTCTTATATGGATTAGCTGGTCATCTTCTACTAATAAACTTATTGTAGCCTTTGCTAACCTGTCCTTTTTATCCCATTCCTCGTGACTTGCTGCTGGTACTCACCTCCCATAGATCATCTTTAGACAGCAGCATTTCCACTTTAAACTTCCACAATTGGTAGTTTACATTGTTCAGCTTTCCTACTGAAAGTCTGAGCTCTGAGCTGCTTGCTATACTTGCTTCCCTCCCTTTCCCCTTCTGGGATTTAGGC
This sequence comes from Sphenodon punctatus, assembly GCA_003113815.1. Taxonomy (NCBI): domain Eukaryota; kingdom Metazoa; phylum Chordata; class Lepidosauria; order Sphenodontia; family Sphenodontidae; genus Sphenodon; species Sphenodon punctatus. Next base: position 1,017,041 of record QEPC01012039.1, on the reverse strand, counting down.
CTTCTTACTCAAAGTTAGTAGGCCTCTCTGTCTGGGAGTTTTCTTCCACAGTCTGCACTCCTTCTGGGCTGCTTCTAGTCTTCAAAATTGCCTTGAAGATGTCCTGGGCCCATAACCTATTGTAGAGTTAGCTTTCTGTTGAACAACACACAGCAGACGTTTCTTCAAAACAGAACTTTACTAAGAACGTAGAAGACATGCTTCCATACTGTACAGACTGCATGGGACAAAATGGAGGACAGAGAGAGGAGACGAAAGGAGACAAGGAGGGGAAAAAACTGTTTCATCCCCTGACCCTCCCCCTACTGGACAAGCCCCATATTGAGCTTGTAGGGCTTGCAGTGGGCTTTTTACTTGTGACTGTTGCACATTCCAACAAAAAGGATGTACTAAGGTCGTGGTGAATACGAGCAATTTTATTTATGATGTTATCAATAAACATGTCACAGCAGGCACTGGATACCTCCATTTCCCAGCAGAGACAGGCTGGACTGACCAAGCCCCTCGTCACCCGCAAAATCTCTACATGATGCGACTTCATAGATGTTATCATGGCAGTGAAGAAAGCCTTCTTTGCTGCCATCACAGCCATGACATAGTCTTTCAAAAACGATCTGTGCCACAATGGGTATTTTCATACACACATTTCTCCTGCATGTTTGCTGTTACATCCTGAACTTTCTGTGTGTCTTAATGACTCACCCAGATCTTAAACTTTCAGCTCTTTGACTTCTGCGTAGAACTTTTCCCAGAACTTTTGTGTGTAAAAAGTTCTCCTGGAAAACTGCTTTGTTCCAGGAAGCTGTGGTCACTTGGTTTCCATGGCAGCCCCTCATGTCTACATCTGTGGTTACTTTAGCTGCCTCAGGGCAGTGTTTGTATGAAGAATGCATCCAGGAACTGCCTCAGGGCAGTGGGTGTGTGAAAAATGCATCTGGAACTTACTTGTGGACTTGTAAACCCAGAAGATTGAAAATTCCGGAAATTTAAGGTGTGTAAAAATGCCCATTATGTCTGATTCAGCTTGAGTTTGGCACCACCTGCACTCTAACCACCTACTCTCCTGCTTCTACCATCTCAGGCCATCCATGTACTATGCAGATCTGTGTTGGCAGAGTAGTGGGAGCAGACACCTGGGAAACACCGTGTCAATGGCCTGAGTCAAGGTTTTATTCCACATTGCAATAAAGGTCACCAACAAAGTGGTCATCAAGGTCTGTGGGAAACTTCCACAGAGAATTCTGGAAGCCAACTGGATCCATGAGTCTTCAATGGCAGACCAATCTAATAGGTCTAGTACCCTGACTAGTAGTAGGACATAAGTGCTCCAGGACCCGAGCCTTTTGGAAGTAATGGCCCAGCCACAACAAAGATGTCACCTCCACAGTCCACACTTTCAATCATAGGACAACTCAATTCCAGGCCAGTGAATAAAATCAAATCCAGCATGTGTCCCCTCTCATGTGTTGGGCCCACTACTACCTGGGATAGGCCCATGGTTGCCATGGAGACCATGAACTCCTGCTCTGCTCCATAAAGGCTGGCCTTAGCATGAATGTTGAAGCCCTCCAAAACTATGAGTCTCAGTGACCAGAACACCACTTCTGAGACCAGCTCAGCTAGAGTAGTCCCGGAGGTTGCAGTGCAGTGGGGTGCTCGGTACACCAGCAGGATTCCTAATCTATTCCTGAAAAAATCAAACACTAGATGGACACACTCCATGCCGGATGAATTCAGCACTGGAAACCTCCGTAAGGACAATGAATCCTTAAAAATCATGGCTTCACCACCCTTCGAACCCTGGACTTAGTCTGATGATGCACACAGTACCCACCGGTCAGCCAAAATCGGCCCCAACTCATCATCCAGCCAGGTCTCTTTCAAGATCGATGGCTCCAGCTTCTGGATGGACATTGATTTATTTGTCATTGACGTTGCATTCGGCAGCATCACCTTCAGTCCCAGGGCCCCATCAGTTTCACACACACCCCAAAAATCCCAAGTTATAGGGGGGATTGGAGGTGGGGGGTCAGAGGCTGTCTTTCCTGCCTCTCCATATGTCCTTCCTCCGTATCCTTCCCCGCCAGCCATACCTCCCCCCACCCCACATGACCTCAACTGCTGGCCCCTCCCTCCTGGTACCAGAAAAGGAGCCAAATGGACTAGGAGGTTCTGCCATGTCCGGGACCTCCAGAGACAGTACCATTGGGGTGGCAGCGGGATTCACCCGCCCTCTCATCCTACCCCCCAATCCTATTCCTGCCAAGCTTTCCTCTTCTCACAGGGAGCCCTCCCCAACAAATTCCCCACTCCCCATGTATGATAACTCCCCACACTGGTGGATGTAGACATAGGCCATTCCCCCTCCTACCCTCTTTCCCCCTGCCTGCTCATGGGGGGCCATGGCATCCCCTCGACCCACCTTTACCCATGCCCCTTCTCTCACAGGGGGTCATGGCACTTCCACACTCCTCCCCTAGGCCTGAACTTCCCCTCTCACTGGGGGGGGGGCGGGGGCATGGCACTCCCTCCCACCTTCCCTCATGCCTGAACACCCCGAGGCCATGGCACCACAGGCCCATACCCCCCTCTCACATGGGACTTGTGGTCCTTTTCCCACCCAATTCACCATTCCCTTCCACCCTGTCCTTTCCCAGCCCAACCCCTGACTCATACCCTCCTACAACCCACCACTAAAACCAAATTAAAAATCAGTTTAAAAACACAGCACCCCTTTCTACCCCCTACCCCCAAACTTGCCCACGAACAGCACCACTGTGATGCAGGCTGCCTCTGCAGGCTATCACCTGCAGGAGGCAGCTTTATGGGTTCCTGGAGGGTGGGAGTGGAGGAGGCTCAGGTGGTTCCAGCAGCAAGCAGCTGTCATTTCCCCCAGAAACACACCTTTTTGCCCCCCTTGTAGGAAACAGAGCTTATTATTATATGGGTTCCTGGAGGGTGGGGGTGGGCAGGCCCAGATGGTCCAGCAGCCAGCAGATTAGGATAATCTGTCAACTGCTGTGCATAATACCTTGCGGGAGGGTTTGGTAACTCCTGGAGCTATGTGAGTTCACCAGGCTGGCTTATCTCAGATCAGAATAAAGTCCCCTTTAGACTTCTACTTTTTTCATCTCTGCCTTTATTCCATACATTTTGCCCAGGTATCACGAAATATTGTATTTCATGCCACACATTTGAAAACTAAAGGCTTTTTCTCTGTTCTCTGGTTTTCTCTGTAAAATGAAGGGTTGTTTGTTCAAATGTGATGATATTTGCCATGCCTTTGAGCTTCACAGAAGTAATAAATATTTAAACCACCCATTAGTAATTCTAATGGCCTATTTACTTTGACAATTAGAGATTTAATAGTGATATTTTTCATAATTGTTCTAAGTGCAAATTAGTTACTGTTCCAATATATATGTAGTATTTCTTTCCTACAAATGTTATTTTTAATACACACACACACAATATATATATATATATATATAGCATTATTTTCCCCAATTTTTCAGTCTTCTGAGTGTTAGGGTCTAGGATGGGTATCACAGATTCAGATTAATCCGTAACTGCTTGTAATGGGCAGTTACAGATTAAACTGTATAAATCCATACAGAACCACAATGTCTGTTGCAATTTGTGTAATATCTATAAATGAAAGCAACAACCACCACCACCACCACTACCAAAAAACCCCAGAAAACCCTGCCACTGGACCGTTCTGTGCATGTTGGGCCTTTTCTATAATGGTGGCAGTAGCGTTGTCCTTGCCACCATTTTGGAAAAGGGCACTCATTCTTCACATGCACAGCGGCCATTTGTGCATGTGCAGACTGGCTGTCTTCACCAAAATGGTGACAACACTGCCACCACCATTTTAAAAGAGGCCCTTAGAGTTGTGGGCATGCACAGAATGGTCCAGTAGCCATTTATGCATGCACATTTTTAATGGTTTTTATATTATTAATTATTATTATTATTATTTAAATACAGATCTGTAATTAAATCCAGAAAAGATCGGGATTCGTATGCTTCCGGATGCCCACCCCTAATATTTATATTAATATCCAGTTGAATTTGCTGTATAACAATTTCATCCAGATAATACCTCCAATTTTATAATCTACATACATACTATATCAAATTAAAGCTCAGGCACTGTAGATTTGATATCATTGTAAAAACACAATTAAAAAAATACAAGCCCTATAAAAAAATAGATATTTTAAGTAGTAACCCTGAATTACTAAACGCAATGATGCACTTCAGTTTCTCTGCAGACTTCCAACAATGCAGATCTACATGCAGCAGCCCCTTGACTTTTAGTTCTGTATGGCTTGGCAAGCCAAAGGTGGACATTAGACAAAGTCGGAACTTATACTAAAACATTGTTTTCAGAGACGTATGGCTTCCAATGGTCCCTATTTCAGAGGGACAGTCCCTTTTTGGTTGCTGAATCCCAGTGTCCCTCTTTCAGGAAAGAGGGGGTAAAGAGAAGAGTATTCAAGTCATGGGCACCTCTTTCCTGGTTGTGTTCCAGGAAGAACATTGAGAGGACAATGGGAAAATGATGGCATAAGAAACTAAGAGGGTTAACAAATGAAATAATTGCCCACATCAGGTCGGTATCCACCTGTCTTTTTATTAAGTGTCCAGCCACATCGGCCACATGGCCTCCTCTGACCGGTCACGCAGCCTGAGGTCTCAGAGCATGCGGACCCTGCTGCATGGGCTAATGTGCACCCACGTGTCCACATCCCATCAATTAGGTTATGTGAAACCTAATTAGGTTGAATTAGGTTTCAACAGCACTCAGAAACCCCAAACCTTTTAATTTTTTTAATATCAGTGGCTTTGCTGTCTGCAACTTCAGTATGATTTTACAGGTGACTACCTACTTTAACACTTACCTATTCTGCTTATATTAAATTAAATGAGGTGACCTAGTTTGAGTTAAGCAAGGTGTGACTTAAACAATCAACTAAGAGTATTTTCAGATGTTACGAGATCACGGTGAATCCCCACATGGTGATCGTGGTTCTGTAACGTCTGTTGGGGGGAATGGAAGTTCCCCCCCAGATGTTCACCCCCGTGAATCACAGGGGGGAATCACATTCAACACACAAACAGAGGTCCTGGCTGGACCATCTCCGTTTGCGTGTTGAATGTGATTCCCCCCCATGATCAAGGGGACTGTCTCGTCTGTCCCCTGACCACGGCCCAGAATCAGCGGCGAGATTCCGGGCTGTGGTCAATGCCTGGGGGGGCGGCGGGTGCTGCAGCCACATTGGCCGCGGTGCCCACCCGTTTCCCAGAGGGCAGGCGGCTGGAGGAGCATGGGGGGGCGGGGCTGTGTGGCCGCATGTTGAGCCATGCGGCCCCTCCCCCGGCTCCCTGCCAGGATCAGCCGTCATGTCTGTTTGACGGCCATTTTGATGCCGGTGGGGGATCAATGAATGATTCTGTGACGGGGCCAATACCGGCCCCGTCACGTCTGAAAATACCCTAAAACCAAATCTAAAGTTTCTTGGACACTCAAAGAAGATTAATTCCATCATTTTAAAAGCAATTAAATGCTGCATTGCCTTTCCCAGTTTCTGTTAAACAAAATTTATGGAGATTCCATGAGGTGAATACCACATGAATGAGTTCTAATGAAATATAAGTGGGGGGGGGAGAACAGTAGCTGACTTGCTGAAACCATAACTATGGGAAGTTTCATGAGGATTTCTGTTAATCAGTTACTTACACTGTTGGTTTCTTGATCAGGTGTTTAGTGAATACCTGTAGCTAAATTCTCAAAGAGCTCTGTGAGGATTCTAGCTATAAAGCCATCATTATAAACCAACCACATTTCTTATCCATTCTGATCCATTTGTCTTTGTCCTGAACCACATACAGTCATATTACCCTGAATCCTGATCAAGTTTCATAGCAACACATCACTGTCTTCAGGTGCTGCCTTTCTAATTCTAATCCTCCTTTTCATGTCTTGCAGCTTACTATTGACTGTTGTCTTCTGCATCATTCATCTATGAGCCTTGCACATTGTTAATATGTAGGTCTTACTAGGTTGTACATTTTCAAAACACAGAGCATATCTCATCATTTTCATGCTGGGAAATTGTTGCTACACCATATTCTTGTACTCCTTATCTCAGCATTATGGATGTGCTGCAGACCTTTACCCCCCCCCCCCCCCCCCCCAATGGAAGCCAGTAGATGATAGCAAACAGGAACAATATGGTTCATAAAGTGCACACAGAATTTTTCTCTCACACATAAAACTTTCTTGTGGTAAACAGAGAAAAAAACAACAACAATTCATTCTCTGGGTATCTCTAGAGGTCTGAAACATTTGGAATGAAGGAAACATAAAAGTTAAACAAAAAAATAATAATGAATGAGTTCACTGTGGTTCATTTCAAGGGGGACTTGTGCTGGCAGCACGCCTTGAGGATTGAGCTGTAAGACACTAGACAATCCTAGAAAACTATAGGTAGGAATGAAGAAAAACAGAAAAGGATGAAAAGGCAGGTCATCCTCAAAACCTTGTATAAGCATTTGCAAGAACTCAAGAATAGAGACAGCATGCATAACAAAGAAAGTTGCAGAAACAGAGCCCCCTGTATTTGTGGGTAAGCAAGATCTTGCAAAAGCTGAGAAGTATAGGGCTATCCATGGAATACCTACTCACCAAAGATCGGGTTAGTATAGGAAATATCATTAAATCCAGGGTGCTAGATATTATATATTTTATTTATTTATATTTATAAACTTTTACCCCGCCCCTCCTGCCATGCAGCTCGGGGCAGCTTCCAACAATTTTTTAAAATACAATAAAAACAATTTAAAATAACCATAAATATTGTAAAAATAATTACTATACAGGGCAGACAAACACTCTAAAAACCAAAAATAGGTGGGGGAACTAAAACCCCACCCTACTCACCCTCCCTCCCAAAGGCCTGGGCGAACAGCCAGGTCTTACAGTTTCGCCGGAATATTAGCAGGCTAGGGGCCAGGCGAGCTTCCTCCGGAAGGGAGTTCCACAGTCGTGGTCCCACTACCGAGAATGCCCTCTCCATCGTGGCCCCCCGCTTAACACGGGGGACCTCCAGGAAGGCACCCCCGG
>QEPC01012039.1:984736-1009806 GCA_003113815.1 Sphenodon punctatus | reverse complement strand
GGTTTTTTTTTTTTTTACTTTTTTGGTGGGGCTTTTTACATTGCAGCCATTTTTAAATGGCTGCAATGTAAAAAAAATCCGGTACCCGGAATCCGGTAACCGGACCGGATTTACCGGGTCGAATCCGATAATGCCAGTACGCCCGGTACCGGCATTATCGGATTTACCGGTTTTCCCATGCCTAATCTCCAGGCTGGACCTGGCCTCCCTCATCCATGCCTTTGTTACCTCGAGGCTGGACTACTGCAATGCACTCTACGTGGGGCTGCCCTTGTTCCTGGATCGGAGGCTGCAGCTAGTGCAGAAGGCGGCGGCCTGGCTCCTGATGGGAACTGGTTGTCGGGAGCATATAACACCTGTGCTCCGGACTCTGCACTGGTTGCCAATAGCGTGCCGAGCCAGGTTAAAGGTATTGGTATTGATCTATAAGGCCCTGCACGGTCTGGGCTGCTCGTACCTCAGGGTCCGCCTCACCCTCCGAGCACCAGAGCAGCTCCTTCGGTCCACCGTGGGTGCCTTCTTGGAGGTCCCCTGTGTTAAGCAGGGGGCTACAATGGAGCGGGCATTCTCGGTGGCTGGGCTGCATCTCTGGAATTCCCTCCCAGAGGAAACTCGCCTGGCCCCAAGCCTTTTGACATTCCAGTGGGCTTGTAAAACCTGGTTGTTCTCCCAGGACTTTGGGGGGTGGGGGTGGCGTGGTGTTAGGGTGTTGGCTCTCCCCTACCTTTGTTTTATTTTTATTAATGTGTTTCCCAATCCTGTTTTAAGTTTAAATTTTTTGTGTTCTTTTTAAGTTGTTTTTATTGAATGTTTTTATGGAGTTGTACATCGTCCTGAGATGCCGTAGGCATGGTGGGACGACTCAGAAATGCTTAAAATAAATAAATAAATAAATAAAAGGTAGCCTTTCACAGTTATTATGGGAACTGAGAGCAAAGCTAACCATGAACTGAGAGAAAATGGGAAGAAGGATATTTGTAGCTGACCTTTTGTAGCCACACTGGGCAAGCATTATTTTTTATATTTAAGCCATAGATCACTTGCTATTCAGTACAAGGTTGTGTAGCCATGACGGGGATATAACTACTGTCTGAATGGTTTTGCATGAAAAATTATTTTAAGCCCGATGTTTTGTCTGTAGCTGACAGGCTTATTTATGGCAAGGAAAGGAAACAATAGATTTAACCACAACTGCTGGAAACAAATATAAAGGGTACAGCACTAGACAGAATAAAGCAGACCCAAGCCACATAGAATGAATCTGCTGTGGTGTTGCTCAACTGTCTATAAAAAGCAACTTGCTATTTTGGACTCGCACTGCCTCCACTTCTCTTCTCCAGTAGCTGAGTACCTAATAAATAATAATATTGTTCACAGAGGGTAGATTGTCTGGTGGCTGTGTGCCTACTCATAGGAGTAAGAGCATTTATTAAAAAAAACAAAACTGTTTGGGATGCCAGGAAATTCTGACCAGTCACAAAAAAATCAAGAAGAGGCAATAGCCAGTTTAACTTCCACTCCACAAGTGGATGGAAAATGGACAGGACCTCAGCTCTGTCTCCCAATAAACAACAGAGACAAAGTGTATTGAGTGCTATCTTTTATTAGACCAACTGTTGTTGGTGGAAATAAGCAAGCTTTTGGGACGCACAGGGTCCCTTCCTCAGGCATTTAGCACAGCCAGTAGAGAAATATAAACTGAGCAAATGTAGATCAGGTATATATGGGAGGGCATGGAATGAGTGGGTGTGGACAGAATATTGGGTCCACTCCCACCCATTCCATGCTCCCCACTATATACCTGCCCTATATTTGGTCAGTTTATATATTCCTACTGGCTATGCCACATGCCTGAGGAAGGGCCCTGTGTGGCCCAAAAAGCTTTCTTATTTCCACCACCAACAGTTGGTCCAATAAAAGATATCATTTGAACCACTTTGTCTCTATGTCATTTGGGACAACACAGAGACCACAGCAACTCTATCTCTGGAATAAACAACAGGAAACACAAAGTGGCTGCTCCAGAGGTGGTGGAGAACGGTAATTTCCTGTTGGTAGACGACTATAGAGAAGATATTCTTACCACTACCTATACGAAGTTGAAAGAGGAAACAGTATAACAACTGTGTGCTACAAAGGCCTATCTCTGAGACACAGTGACTTCCAGAGTTGTAGGGGTGGGACACCAGGGAGAATACCGGATACCGGATTTACCGGTATCGGCAGACTGGATTTTTAACATTGGGCGCGTTACCGGAGTTTTTCAATTGCGGCTATTGACTTCAATGGCTGCAATGTAAAAAATCCGGTAAGGCGGCCAATGTTAAAATTCCAGTATGCCGGTACAGGTAAATATCGGATTTATCGGATTAAGCCGATACACCCAAATACTGGCAATATCGGATCTCGGGAGAACCAGAATTCCCACCCCTAACTAGCGTAGTATAGTTTACACACCACCTCTTGCTCAGTGCTGCATCTCATGCTATTAAGGATGGATGTTACAGATTCAGATTAATCCATAACTGTCCAAAAATGACAGTTATGAATTAAACTGAAAATGCTGTGCCCATGACAGATTTGTATTATGGAGCCATATTAAAAGTAATAAAAACAGTGATAAAAAGCATTGCACATGCACAAAATGGCCACCAGGCTGTTTAGCAAATACACAAAATGGCTGTAGCAGGAGGTCTTCCCAGGCAACACGGGAGTGCTGGGCTGTGTCTGGGGAATTAGCTCACCCCACTGCCATTCCTATTCATCCCAAGGCTTAACTGAATCCCCTTCATGGAAGGGGGTAACCTCCTATAGGACCCAGCACAAGCTGTCCAGAGAGTAACACGTACACAACCCTTTATTAGATTCAGTGTCCACAATCCCAGTGGCTGCCGGCTCATCCGCCTTCACCCTGCAGGCCCAGGAGCACCACAATATCAACCCTCCTTGTCCATCTAGCCAGGCCTCAAAGCCCCAGGCTCTGACCAAGCCTGCCCCAGGCACGAGACTCCCTTCTGAGCACAGCCTCTCCTCAGTACCTGGTTCCACCCTGATTCTCCAGCTTTCAGCACCCTGGAGAGCGTAGAGTGGCTAGGTTTTGTCAGGGAGATGTGGTTCCTTCAACTCCCAGGCAGTGACTGCCTTTTCTCCCAGTCCTGCCTCTCCTTATATCCCCAGAGTTGACATGGCCAGCACTCTAGCTTAGCTACCATTAAAGGGCCAGTATCCTGCCCACTTGGTCACAGAGTCTCCCAGCCTGTTCATTTCACAGGCTGGTCCCAAGCTATGGGTCTGGCTCTGCCACACCCCTATGCATGCTGAGCCATCTGGCTGGCCCACTCAGCCCCCTTCTTAAAGGGACAGCAGCCTCACAGAACTGCTCCCAGCTAAAATGGCCATCACACTTTGCAGCAAAAATTGCAGCAATAGCATCACTACCATTAGGTTACGGGTGACAGCCATTTGAGCATACACAAAATGGCCTGGTGGTCATTTAGTGCATGCACAACTTGTTTTTTATATGTAGAAGTGTCTGGAAGCTCAGATACTCCAGGTTACCCAGGGTACATCTGACTGATCCTGAGAAATTGTGGTTTCCCCAGAGTCTCCGGGCAAAACCTAGAGAAAGGTGGCAACTGTAGTTGTAGCATTTAGGTATGGGACTTTGGGTGGAGTACCAGATTTGGATCTGATAAGGATTCAGAAAGGTTTTTTAAAATTTATTTATTTATTGTTTCAGATTCATATTAAGAATTCGTATTAAAATAATAATAATAAATCATTGCTCATGCGCAAATGGCTGCTGGGCCAATTTTTGCATGTGGAAAATAGCCTCCACCCTTAACCAAAATGGCAGCAATAGTATTGCTGCCATCTTGGTTAAAGGCAGTGTAGGGCCATTTTCCGCATACTCAAAAAGCTGGTGAACATTTTGTGCATGTGCAGTTTTAAATATATTTTACAGATCCCTAACTCGAATCCATTAAAAATAAATAAATAAATCCAAATTGGTAAAAGATCCAAATCCAGATATCCATCCAAAAGTCCATCTCTAAATGCTACGATCAGTTGTCACCTCTCCAGGTTTTAGCCCCAATTTCTCAGGATCAGCCAGAGGAACCCTGGGTAAACTGAAGAACCTCAGCTTCCAGAGAAAATCACATCAGAAACAGGGTGGATCCATAGGGATTCCCTTTCCCTTTTTCTAACTTGGGTCCTCCCATACGAAGTGTCGTGATTTCATGACATTCCATAACAATTGAGATATGCCAGAATCTGGTTTGCTACTCCCTTTGCCCGCCTTCGTTTCCAGGGCTGACAACTTCCTTGAAAAAACTATTTGAGAATAGGGCACTGCTAAATACCATTGTAAAGGGGTTCGGTGGGCAGGGACAGGGGCTGGTGGGGGGGTCGGTTGGGTGTACGGTTTGAGGTAGGGGTAGGGTTGCTAGGAGGCTGGATATGGGAAATGAGGGGGTGGTATTGGGTGGGGGTTGTGAGAGGGTTGGAGGTTTGGGAGTTGGTTGGTCTTATTGTTTTTATGGACTTTTTAATATGCTTTTATATAAGTTCTATATGTTTGCAAGTCACCCTGAACTTTTTTTTAAGGAAGGGTGAGACAAATAAATAAATAAATAAATTGCTTCTGCTATTCACACTTAAGTTTTTTATATAAGAGATATTTCAAAAGAAGATGTATTCTATTAAAATGATGAATCACAAGCTTCAGGGTTGAACGTTGATCTTTAATATGGTATCAACTTAAGAAAGGCTGCTGGGACTGTACTGATGCAGCTTTTTCTTCAAGGAAGAATTCTTTGCATTATAAGCACTATGGTGTGTACTATTTATTATTTTTATTTATTAGGTAACATAGCACCAGCATTGTGTCTGACAATGCGCAATTATTCATTCGAGACAGGTCTTTACGCTTAAGGGGCTTACAATCTATAAGAGACAAGGAGAGGAGACACGGAAGAGGGGAACAATGGGAAAGACAGGGATACATTCACAAAGTTGAGAAATTGCAGTTGTGTGTCCTTAGTTTTTCAGGGGAGAATGGCACCCTGAATGAAAAAATGCAAGGGAAACCATTAGTCTGTGGGGATGAACAACTAGGGGAGGCCTGATGGACGATGTAGGTTTTCAGGAGGGATTTGAAGTTTGGAAATATTACCTGGAAACTACAGGAGATAAAAGTGATGCAGGAGTGAGATAGAGGCCCTTTTTAAATGGGCAGGGTGGTGGTGGTCCGGGGCGGTGTGTGACAGGTGGAGCACTGCTGCAGGGGTGATGGGTGGGGGGGAAAGTGCAGATGGGCACACAACCACTTTAACCCATCTACACACACTGATCAACCTGCCTTTAGGTCGGTTGCTCCATGTGTGGGTTATGGGTGAGTCATGGAAGTACACATGCACACCTGCCCACCCACCGCGGTGTTTACAGTGGCGGCATCCACGCATGCACATGCAGCGTACCTGAGAGAGAGAGGTGTTCTTATGCACTAGAAAAAGCAAAATATGGCACAAAGAAAAGTTCCATTCACATGCAAATCTGGTGTCTAATATTTTATTCAGATCCTGTGCTGTCTTGGGACATGGAACTTTCTATCCTCTGTGCTCACATGAAAGAAGTGTAAGTTATTTTGTTTTTTACCTGAAGACCTTATCATTACACTTCTCAAGCTGCTGAAATCCAATCCACAGTGCACATGAAAGATCCAAATGTGGGATATTTACAGCATTAGTCATAAAAGAAACTTAAAGTGCTATTGGATTCACTCCCAAAGAGTAAAAAAAAACCCTCTTTCTATACCATCAGCTCTGTGTGTGGGGAGGGTATGCATGTGCACATGCGAGTGCGCTGGAAGAAAGATTTCTACTGCAGAGAGTTTTCAACAAGAAAGTTAGGTGACACCAAATTGTGAGGAATATCATTCCTCTACGAAAAACTGAACAACAGCCCTTGAAACGGGGTCATTTAAGAAGTATGCTAATAAAAGCTATCCATGCCTTTGTCATCACACACAAAAAAAAACCTCTGGATTATTGCCTGCATCTTAACATTTAGAAATATAAATTCATGAGCAGGTGTGTAACAGGGTGAGCCAGTGTGTCTCAGCTGCACCTGCACCAGACCTCGATTGCTGGGCTCCCTACAGATCAGTTCAAACGCTTGAGCGGCCAAGTGGGGCTGCTAAGGCTAACTGGGACATGAGTGTGTTTGGGACTGGTCACTGGTCAGGTGACTAGAAACCTGGGCTACTTAAGGGCTGGATTGGAAACCTCGCTAAGGAGACCATCAGGGAGAGGTGAGAGGAAGCTGGAGTCCTTTGCCTCAGGGATGGAGGCTTGCCTAGAATGCCCAGAGGAAGGGGCCAGGGAGACTCCCCAAAAGTCCTGCTGTATGCAGGGCTGCCTTGGGAACTGGATGGCAAGGCCAGATGTTCTCACAAGGAAGTGAAGCTTAAGAGAAGAGAAGTGTACGTACAGGAGGGGACTTATCTCAGAAAGTACCAAGTGAGAGAGGAACTGACTGGTACAGTGCACATCAGGCCAGGGAGCTGGCTGTTATTTTGTGCCCTGACTCCCAGCGCAGAGAAGCAATGGTGATAGTGGTCTGTGTTAATGTGAATAGTATATGGGGAGCTGAAGGACTCAGCACACTGTAAATAAAGCACACTTTGGTGGGAGAAAGTGCTTGGACTGATTCTGGATAAGGATCCTGTGGGAACTTACTCAAACAGGTCTCTGCATTATTACAGGGTGGTAATCAACTTACTTGATATAATGCCTGATGCAGCAGTATGTAATATTAGTGATCCATAGGGATGTAATAGCTTTCTAATTGGAATATGCCACACTCCTTCATAAAAAATGAGTCAGGCCTCAATATAATCATTTTAAACAACAGCAGCATAATTTTAATTCAAGGTAATAAACACTGAAGTTGGGGGGGGGGGATATGACTTCTAGCTACTGAGCATCAAAATCCCTTCAATTCACATGATTTCTTAGTCTGTTTTCTGTAATCTTTAAATGTTTTATAATCATTTTAAACAACAGCAGCATAATTTTAATTCAAGGTAATAAACACTGAAGTTGGGGGGGGGGTATATGACTTCTAGCTACTGAGCATCAAAATCCCTTCAATTCACATGATTTCTTAGTCTGTTTTCTGTAACCTTGAAATGGAGAATATCACTTTTTTAAAACAACATTTTGATTTTTTCACTTTGGGTTTTTTTAATTAAAAATTGTTTCCACAAAAACTTTTGATCGTATAAATAAAAATAGCTATATAACCAAACCAAAATAGCTGCAAAAATGTTTTTCCAGACTTGTGTGTTATAGCACCCAATTTAAATTAAAAAGAAAACTTTCTCCTGACACCCTGCACTGTTCCAGACTTGCACTGTAAATTTGACAAGATATAAGAATAGCTGATATCTGAACTTTCAATTCCTAAAACATGGAGGGAACAAAAATGTAGTAATTAGATGTATCTTAGCAGAGGAGAGAGTACAAGGAATGAAACAGGGAAAAGGAATAAATAAGGAATTCTGAAAAACAAAGTGGTTCAAAATATATCTTTTACTGGACCAACTGCTGTTGGTGGAAATAAGCAAGCTTTTGCGCCACACAGGGCCCTTCCTCAGGCATGTAGCATAGCCAGTAGAAATATATACACAGAGCAAATGTAGGAGAGGTACATATGAGGGGTGTGGGGAAGGTAGGAGTGGACAGGACATAGTAGCAGGTGGGAAGGGGGTAAAGAGAGAGAGATGTGCCAGACATATAAAAACAACTGTAAAATTATATATTTGTGTAGGAGACAAAGAAGCAACAGGTAGTGATTAACACACAGAGAGAGAAAACATATTGGTTGGGGGTATAGTGGGAAAGAGCTTATCAGGTGAAGGTTCTTTGTCTCCTACACCAATATATATTTTTACAGCTGAATGGGTGGTGACTCGGCAGCTCCAAGGGCATCTTGACGGCGTTGGTTATTTGGATCCCTCGCAGTCTGGCTTTCGTCCGGGATATGGCACTGAGACAGCATTGGTGGCTTTGGTCGATGATCTGCACCGGGAAAAGAATAAGGGCCGTTCGACCCTTTTGGTCCTGTTAGATCTGTTGTCTGTATTTGATACCGTTGACCATGAGACGTTGGTGACGCGCCTGCGGGACAGTGCAGGGGTGGATGGGATCATTCACGAATGACTCCACTCATTCCTGACCAGAAGATCTCAATGGGTGGTGCTCAGTGGTTATTTTTCATCTCACTGAGACCTCTTGTGTGGAGTCCCACAGGGTTGGCTTGTCCCCTCTCCTGTTCAATGTTTGCATGCAGTCGCTCGGCGAGGTGATCAGGGGGTACGGGATGAGGTGTCATCAGTATGCGGATGACACCCAACTGTATCTCTCATTTTCAACTGACCCAGGCCCAGCTGTCTCGGTGCTTACCCAGTGTTTGGCAGCGGTGGGGGACTGGATGAGGGCTAATCGACTGTGACTGAATCCTCACAAGAAGGAGGTAATGCTGGTAGGTAAGTCGATGGAGATGACGACTCCCTCGGTTGGGTGGGCGGAGGTTGTCCTCCAATGACTTTCCAGGTGCAGCTCCACCTGGATCTTCAGGTGGAGGCTGTGGCGAGGAGTGCCTTCCGCCAAGTTACATCTGGTGTGTCGGCTTCGACTGCTGGTTTCAGTTCCAGATCTGGCTACGATCATCCATTCTTTTATCACCTCTCGGTTAGACTACTGTAATGTGCTCTATGTGGGGCTACCTATGGTGACAGCTTGGAATCTGCAGCTGCTGTAGAATGTGACGGCCTGGCTCCTGGTGGGGCTGGGTCGCCAGGAGCACATTACACCAGTGCTCCAATCGCTGCACTGGCTGCCAATAGTCTTCCAGGCCTGATTCAAAGTGTTGGTTTTGACCTATAAAGTCTTACATGGTGTGGGCCCTGCCTATTTGTGAGACCACCTCACCCCCTGGGTTCTCCACCGGCCCCTGTGGTCATTTGGGGGTGCCCTGTTGGAGGTCCCTTGGGTTTCCCAGGGGGCTACGCAGGAAAGGGTGTTCTTTGTGGCCGCACTGCGCCTTTGGAACTCCCTCCTGGTGGAGGCCCATCTGGCCTCAGACCTCCCAGTTTTTCATAAGAATTGTAAGACCCGGCTGTTCCGTCAAGTGTTTGGCGAGGGAGAAGGGTGAGGGGGGATGGGGATGTTAGGGATTTTTTATCTCCTCATTGTGATGACTATTATATGATGTTTTATATATTTTTTATTGTATTTTATTGATAGTCTTTGCTAGCCACCCCGGACTGCCTGTTGGCAGGAGGGGCGGGGTATAAAACCTTTAATAAATAAATAAATAAATAGGCGCCAATGCAGGATGCTCCATGCGTGGAGATGGGTGGAAGTAAGTGGGAGTCCGTGGGAACGCACCCCCACACACCACTCACCCACCTTGCTGCCCACCCATCCCCCCACGCACCCACGTCCACTTGAAAAGGGCCATACATTTGTTGGAATTTATTCAAATTACCTTCTTTTGACAGGGAAGATACAATCTATTTTAGTGACAATTCATCCTACCATTAGCAAGTTCCATTGGACTGATCCCGTTGGAGCAAAGAAAACATCACCTAGCAGCTATGTGTGAAATGGTTCATTCTAAGAGGATTATCACCTCCCTTCCTCTGTTCACTGTGACGAGAGTAAACTAAGAAGACAGAGCAACAGAGAAGTATTTTCTGTCCTTTTGCAGCCACTTCCAGCAGGAAATGAAGAGAAGCCAGGATATTCTTAAGATAATTACTGTTTACAGAACCAGTGGTGTCCCCAAAGTAAAAAAAAAAAAGGGGGGGGGTTCAGGACTCGTTAATAATTCTAGAGAGAAATATATCCTTTCATGTTACAAACTGATCATAGTGAAGATTTTAATTAAGAAAATGTAAAACAAAACATGTCCACAAAAGAACATTACTGTGAATTTTGCAATATTTCCTGTTGTTCTAAAAACCTCAGACCATTGTATCATGGAGTTTGAAAATCTTTGCTTGGTATCCTAGAAAAATTGGGTGATTTAGAAGTGCAGCAAATACCTCAACATTTTCTATTCAAACATCAAGTTTGAAGTTGGGGTTGCATCTTGTTTTCTCTCAACTAATTCCTTATTTCTTACTTTATATCTGAAGCTGCTGAGTTACTGAAAACATCACTATCCACCCCCCATTTGGAGCTATGCAAAATTTCTACTACAAAACATTACCACACACCACTAAACTGGTTGCAACACACAACTGAAATTAATTTCAAGTGGCAAATCCCAGGAGTCAATTGAGTAATAGAGGCCAATTTCAACTGAACCTGAGCTCTGCAGTTACAAATAAATTGAATATACCATTTCAGGCAGTCTAATTCACTGTCCTGTCTCAGTTTCCTGAGTTCAGCTTAAATGTAACTGAAAGCAAAAGATAAGTATTAATCCTTACATACAAAAACTGAAAATATACTTGTCACTAATCCCTGTGAGTAGCAGGGGTGTGCATTTTGTTTTCATAATTATAATTATGAAAACAAAATTTGCCATTTTATTATTGCAATTATAATTACAAAACAAATGTAATAATTCTGAAGTAACAAATGTAATCATTCTGAGATTGTGCCCAATGAGGAAAAAATGGCATTTCTTTCATCTGATAATGTAACAACTATGCATGCAGTTGCCTCTTTTGCACTATTGGTGGCAAGGATATGTAAAGACAAGGCTCAAAGTAACTAATTAATTGATCGGGCT
Source organism: Sphenodon punctatus (assembly GCA_003113815.1). Classification (NCBI taxonomy): domain Eukaryota; kingdom Metazoa; phylum Chordata; class Lepidosauria; order Sphenodontia; family Sphenodontidae; genus Sphenodon; species Sphenodon punctatus. The sequence continues at coordinate 998,997 of QEPC01012039.1, read as the reverse complement.
TGTATTGTCCTCCCTGGTTGTTATCCATGTACCCCTTTGGGGCTAAAATGTGATTCCTCCTCATCAATTGTTAATTCCCCTCACAATTAGTTATGTGAGCCATCCAATTCAAATGGCTCTGCAATTTTATTATTTTAAATTTATGTTGTTATGTAGTTGTGTTATATATAATATGTTTATGTTGGTTTGTTTGTTTTATGTTGGGTCAAGACCTAAGTCCGTACCCATAATAAATTGATTGATTGATTTCCAGTCGTAGAAACTTTGTTGTCCAGCCAATATGGATTAAATTTGGACTTGGTGTACCTCTCATGCAAGGAATCATCCCTACCAAATTTCAGAAAAATTAGATAAAGGGACACACTTTTATAAGCAATTGAAGACTTGTGATTTAAACAGAAGTCATGCAAATACAAGTCCTGAAACTTTTGGGACAAAAAAGAAAAATTAAGGACATATGAGGGACTTCAGGAAGCAATGAAGAGGGAAGCAAGACATGATTGACACGTCCAGTCTGACCAACCAGCTAGTGCTGAAGCGGTAATTCCTTTTTCTGCCCTGTTCTTTAACTCTGCCATTTCAGAAATGCCCGCGACTTTCTAAGGCTTTTCCGCCGGCATTCTGCTAATTCCACCGACACTCTGTTAATTTGGAAACTGTCAGGACAATTTCGGAAACTGTCGTAACAAACACTGTTCCACTACTTTGCAGTGTCGGTGGAATTTGCAGAAGATCAAAACTGTTAGAACAAACATTGTTCCGCTATTTTCAGAGCCGGTAGAAATAGCAGAATGAAAGTAGTGGAATAACGGAAGTAGCGGAAACTAGTGGAATGAACGTCTCTATCACACCATGCCACTCATTGCGGAAGAGCTTTTTCACGGCCAGCTGGGCTTTATGCATTTATTGAATGCCTGTTCACCTCCTGACTCAGCATCAGGGTATGCACTCCTTTTGTCTGGTCTTCTAGGAGTGGGAAGAAAGGGGTCCCCCATTCCATCCTCTGTAGCAGGGCCGATTCCAGCCTAGCTACATCTCTGCTCCTGATTGTCCCAGCCTGTCCCAATGCTCTATAAAGGAATGGCAGAACATGGCTTGTCAATGTGCCTGTTTGGTAGCAGTAGCTTTGAATCCTGTTGCACTTCAGATGCTCCTTGTCTGGCTCTCCTGGTTGTAGCTTTTACTGCCCGCTGCCTTGCCTAATTCAGAACCTTGCCAGTTGTACCTGGCCCTCAGCTCCAATCCTGTAATGTTCCTTTCACTCAAACCCACTTCTAGCCTTCCAGAATGCCTGCCTTTAAGTCTAAATCCTTCTCCCTTCCTGCACCCCTTTGGAATGGACCTCTAGACACCTTGGATATCTTTAGACATAACGTCAATGGGTGTCTGAGTGTGTGTTCTGTCCATAACTGACTGAGGCCATTGATCGAATGGCTCCTAGGCATCCGCTTCCCAAATGCCAACAATGCAGCCCCCCCTGGTTTACAGAGGACCTGCGATGGAAGACGCAGGAGGGACGATGGTTGGAGTAGCGTTGGTGTCACACTCGGCCTGAAGCCGATCAATTGCAGCATAGAGTCAGTTTAAGAACCTATGTGGTGGCTGTGCAGACAGCAAAGAAGATGTTCTTTGCTACTATCATAGCGTCCATGAAGTCGCGTCCAGCTGAGCTTTTTAGGGTGGTACAGAGGTTGGTCAATCAGGCCTCTCTCTTCCTAGAACTAGAATCTTCCAGTGCTTGCTGTGACATGTTTGTCAACTTTTTTGTGGATAAAATCACCTGAATTCACCATGATTTTGATGCCGCACTTAAAACTGTAGGAGAACCTGAGGTAACGAATGTCTCACCTTGTTCGGTTTCATGTGATCAGTTTCAGTGGGTGTCACTCACTGATGCAGCGGATGTTCGTGGGGTGGTCATAGCCACCTGTTGTGAATTAGACCCACTCCCGACTTGGATGATTAAGGCTTGCCATGAGACACTTGGACTGTTGCTGGCTGGGGTTGTCAATACCTCCCTGAGGGAGGGCAGAGTGCCAGGCTGCCTCAAAGAGGCAATGGTGTGCCCTTTGCTCAAGAAACCATTGATTGACATTGACTCCCTCGCCAGCTATTGGCCAGTCTCTATCCTTCCCTTTTTAGGGAAGGTTATTGAATGCGTGGTAGCTTGGCAGCTTCAGGGGCATCCAAATTGGATGCATTTTCTTGATCCTTCACAGTCTGGCTTTCGTCTGGGGTTTCTGATGGAGAGTGCACTTGTGGCTTTGGTCGATGACCTGTGCCGTGAGGGAAGATCATCTCTTTTGATCTTGTTAGATCTGTCAGCAGCATTTGATACCGTTGACCATGAGATGTTGGTGGATCACCTGCAGAACTGGGTGGGGGGTGGGCGGAGTTGTTCTTTAATGGTTCCACTCTTTCTTAGCTGGAATAACTCAGTAGGTGGTGCTTGGGGAGTATTCATCATCTCTCCGGGACCTTACGTGTGGAGTCCCACAGGGTTCTATTCTGTCCCCCCAATGTGTACATGCAGTCATGAGAGGGTTCAGCATACGATGTCATCAGTATGCTGATGATACACAGCTATACCTCTCTTTTTTTAGCAGACCCGGGGGTCTCCGAGCTTACCCGGTGTTCAGCAGCTGTGGGAGATTGGATGAGGGTGAGCCATCTGAGACTGAATCCTGACAAGACACAGATGATGTTGGTGGGTAGGGCTGGGGAAGTGGTGGCCCCTGTCATTGATGGGATCTGCCCTCCTCTAGCCACTCAGGTCCATATTTTGGGGGTGCTCCTCGATTCACAGCTCCGCCTGGATTCTCAGGTGGAAGCTTTGATGAGGCGCACCTTCTCCAGTTACATCTGGTAGGTTACATCTGGTACAACGGTTACGGCCGTATGTCTCAAACTCCGATTTGGCCACCATCATCCATGCATTCATCACCTCTAGACTGGACTACTGTAACAATCGCTACATGGGGCTACCCCTGGGGATGGTTCATAAGCTGTAGCTGGTGCAGAATGCAGCAACCCATCTTCTTACCAGGCCGGACTGTCATGAGCACATTACACCAGTGCTCCGTGCTCTGCATTGGCTGCCGGGTCCGATTCACGGTGTTGGTGTTGACCTATAAAGACCTAAATGGCCTAGGCTCTGCATACCTGTGGGACCGCCTCATGCCCCGGGCCATGGTGTGACCCCTGTGGGCATCCAGGGATGCCCAACTCTAAGTCCCCTGGATTTCCCGGGTGGCAACCATGGGGAGGGCATTCTCGGTGGCCACCCCCAGGCTGTAGAATTCCCTCCCAATGGCGGCCAACCTAGACCCAGACCTCCCTTCTTTATGAGGACAATGAAGACCTGGGAATTCTGTCATGCCTTTGGAGAGGGAGATGGATAGGGGAGTTGGGTTGGGGGGGTTAAGTTCCGTTCTTTCTAATGAATGTATAATTTAAAAAAGTTTCTAAGTTTATAATTGTTGTGAGCTGCCCCAAGCTGCCACTGTGAGCAGGTGGGAGTGGGCTATAAGTACATTGAAATAAATAAAAAAATATAATTAATAAATAAATAAATAAATATGAACAGGGAATGAGGCAGCCCACCTTGGGGAAAATTGGTGTTTTGCTTAACACACCACGCAATATAATTAGACACAACGTTGGCCATGTGTTCAGCGAGAACACACAAATTGTTCTTGTGATGCAATGGTGTTTACATTGCATGTTCAACGGGGGGCCAAATTGGTGTTGGGATTGTTATGGTGCTTACACACAACGGTCAAACACATGTTTAGGGGTTTTGACACCCAATCTTTGCTATGTCTAAAGATGTCCCTTGGCTTGATATTTGGAAAACTTGGTATAGATACTTGTTTGGACTGACTCCTGGCTTTGACTCTCTGTCCTGTATCCTGTCCCTGCTTTCTGGTTTGATAGTATGATTGCCGTGTTCTGACCCTGCACTGTCCATGGCCTCTATCCTTGTACCCTAAGACTTCTTTTCAAAGTAGAAAGTAACCATGCACCATGTTTTTCCTTTTTGTACAAAAATTCCATACATTTTAAATTCAAAGATTTAAACAAGTAGTTTTGTTCAGCAAGTGTTTGAACCAATGAAACTTTGTTCCTGAGAGGAGAAGAAGGAAGAGACACTATGTTCAAGGTAAATTCGTGGAAGTTTTGGATACAAAAAAGATCATATTAATCCTACAAGTTCATCTTTTACTACAAAATTTGGGTGTCCTGCTTATCCTTGAGTCTTATGCCTTTTTACCAAACTTGGCTGAAATGAGCTCGAAGGATCAAATGTTATTAAGAGAGAGGACGGATATGGCACATAAAAAAGCACACACAGTGATTATATAAATGATTCAGACCTTGGGATACAATAAACTGGGACATAGTAAAGGAGAATGAATTTCAGAGGACATGTGTTTCAGACTAGATCTATCGATCGATAGATCTTCTGCTTTGAGTGGCACGGTTTTGGAGTAAGATCAGTTAAATGCCATTTCTCCCCCCCCACCCCCGAAAGTCTGAATATATATATATATATATAAAAATGATGGTACATACACATGCACACACACACACGCTTCTTTTTGGGAAACAACAACTCTGCACTGTGCTGCCTGTTTGTACACAGAGATAAATACTTTCATTAACCCCATACATAACTACTGACCTCACTGTTTTCTGGTATGACTGACACTGAACATCACATACTTTACAGCATTAAGGGCTAGTGGCAGGGCCAGGGGCATAGTGTCCATTGAGCCAACCTGGCAAAAATCTGAGGGCCTCTAGATCCCAGGGGATGCTGCCTGACCCCGAGGGGGTAGCCCTATGCCTGGGCTGGGCTGGAGGAGGCCTGGGTGCAGGACACCCCTACTTCATGGGGGGGTCCCTATCCCTCACCTGCCTCTGCATGCTAGTAGTGTGTTTGCATTGTATCACATACATGAAATTTATGATGAAAGTTAAGCAATGTCATATATGTGATACAATGCAAACACCATGATTGTCATATACAATACCTTGGAAAAACTGCCACGGACCTCCGTACCCGGTTCAGAATCCACAAATCAGCTATTGTAACAAAGAAATTGGAACAACCTGTTGCAAGGCACTTTAATTCAACAGATCACACTCTCTCAGACCTGGAAACCTTCCCTATAGAGAAACCGTCCACCCCTAAGTTACTAGATGTCAGGGAGAACTTCTGGATCTACAGGCTTGACACTCTAACACCCAGTGGCCTCAACTTAGAGGATAATACCTGAACCTATTTTTTCTTGTATGGACAACTACATATCTGATGTCACACTTTAGAAGTTCTCTACCCTCAGTGTTCTTGGAACTGTCAGCTTGGCTCTCGTCACACTACAGCTCAAAAATTAACTGAGTTACTGATGAAGGTGGAAGCCGAAACGTTTAACTAGTAAATAAATCTCTGTTCAGAGTCATTTTGCATTTTGGGTGTTTTGGGTGCTTGATAGCAGTGCCCCCAGGCCCGCCAAGCCGGGAGGCACCCTTAGTCCCACCTGCGGGACACAAAGACCCATCTTGACTTCTTGGCCAGGGACCCATTCCACCCTAGCAGGCCAAGGTGAGGGGTGGAGGTGACTGCACTTCTTTTTGTAAATGTCACCTATTTCCTGAGACAGAGAGCACACATGTTTCCAAACCAACTACTGCATACAGAGCTTAAGGGGAAAGGTGATAGTTCAAAGTAATTTTAAAAATAATAATTCACCAAAGACATATGCCATTATTTGATAAGAGAGGGTGGTTTTCCTGTAGGTGATTTTTTACCTTTACCAAATCATTCATTCCTATTTGGTTAATCTCTCTTCCAGATCTACATTTCTAGAGCCTCAATGAAGTAAAAAAATAAGCAAAAAGTGCTACCATCACTTTAACTATTAGTGAATGATTAACATCTGCACAAACAGCACTGATTCATCAGTCATGGCCACTTTCCAATATGGGGCTGTGTGAAGGGAATTCTCTTCTCTAATAAATCACTTATGTCAATTAGGAATGCAGCTCCTGCCAGGAGATTCAGTTGACTGTTCCCAATTAAGGCCTAATTTCCAGAGTGAAAGAGGTGCTGGAAGCTTTCAACAAACCATAGATGTTCTAGTATGAGGTCGAGCTAAATGTTAAATAATAAGAGCAACAAAGGTAAAAAGAACAAGATGGTGCCCCTTTAAGCTAATTATCTAAGTCACATCAATTTTTATTCTGTTTTCCTTAGGCTGCTATGTTCTTTCAGGGAAAGGAATGATAAAAACATTATTAGAATTAAAGGGTGACATATACTATTGTCTGAATTATAAATTAAACAACCTATTGATAGCATAAGCAGTCCCTTTCCCAAGTCATCATTTGATCAGCAGCACAGTGACTGGTACATAACTTATGCTACCATCAGAGACCCTTTTCACACAAGACATCCTCCCCCACCCCAGCCCATGTGGGCAAAGGGGGGGAGGGTATCCATGTGACTGGCAGTGCAGGTGCGTGCATGCTCCTGCACTCCTTCCACCTCCATCGATCCCCCACTCACAGAGGCACTGGAGAAAATGGAGGTGCCTCCATGCATGGAGATGAGTGGAGGGGGATGGATGTATGTGTAACGGCCTCCACCCCCACCCCCCGCAGCACCGACCAGTTTGAAAAGGGACAGAGAAAGCAACGAGAGAAAAGTAGTCTGTGAATAATGAAGTCCATTACGGGCAGTTCCTAAGTAATTCTTCACTTGACTATGATCTTACGAGTTCACTCTGAAATTAAAAATGTATCGATACTGTGATGTATTGTATTTTTGCCATGATTATTTGGTGGGTAAACTTGCTACAATGTTTTCCAACTCAAAAGTGAACTTGAAATGAACATGCTCTGAAAAGAGAATTTAAATTATTACCCTAAGGAATATGCCAAAAAAATAACAATGAACGATAAACTCTAAAATTAATATGTGCACTTTATTCTGCTTACTTCAGGGGCTAGCCTAGTTGTTTAAAATACAAGGCTGCTGAATATACACATTGCTAAAACACAAACTGTGCACTTCTGGCATGATGTTAGAATAGTCCTGGTTTTTGTAGCTTGCTATCATTTTTAAAAAGAACACTTAAAAAAGCAGGAAAAAGCTGGAAAACCCAAAAGGCAGTTGAGAGAAATATATAATGCAACATTAATGTAATTAAGACAAATGCAAACATGGAGAACCACACCTAGAAGATGGATGGACAAAAAGAAGCAGAGGATTATTAGAGCTAGAAAAGCGTAAAAAGTGAAACGACTAAAAAAAGAGGCAAATACAAGAGGATGAGGAAAGTCTGAAAACAGAGTCAGAAGAGACTACAAGTAAAAGAGAAAGGAAAGAACTGTAAAATGGAAGCAGCAAAGAGAAATTAAAATATGTGGAAGAGAATGGACAATTTGGACAGCTGAACAGAAAGCATTCCAGAACATTGCACTACAGGCTGTAGTTTACTTTTGTCAACAAAAGGAAACTAAGTAGACTATAACAGGTTAAAGACTAGCAGATAGTTGATGTGGAAAAATATGGAAAACAATCCACAAGCATGTGAGAGAATCTTTAGTGACAGTCAATGTGGAGGTTGTAGGATGAACAATTTGTGTATTTTTTTACTGTTTTTTAAAGGATCTGGACAGTCAAAGGATAAGACAATTAAAGACAAAAAGCTATTCTAGAAGTAGGGTGATTAAGAAAGAAAGCTCTCTTTGACAGTAGTGAGAAACACAAGCCAAGTGGGATACACTAGGGGTGTGCACCAAGGACCCATGTTGTTTTTAGTTTTCGTTTACACTTTTCATTATTAAAAACTGTCATTTTCATTACCGTTAAGGAAATTTCATTTTTCATTGTCGGTGTCGGTATTGGTATTGATTCAGAGCGATAATTAAGATTTTGTTTTCGGTATCGCTTCTGTTGTGGTCTGTCACCAGTGGCAAAAGTGCCAACAGACACCTGCTTCAGCTTTAGACACGCCTCCATGAACCGGAAGTCGTGCAGGCACCATTAGAAACAGCAGCGCCATGCAACTCCCGGGTGTTCTGTGACACGGTGTAGATAAGACCTTGATTTTGAGGTTTTATCTACACNGACCCATCTTGACTTCTTGGCCAGGGACCCATTCCACCCTAGCAGGCCAAGGTGAGGGGTGGAGGTGACTGCACTTCTTTTTGTAAATGTCACCTATTTCCTGAGACAGAGAGCACACATGTTTCCAAACCAACTACTGCATACAGAGCTTAAGGGGAAAGGTGATAGTTCAAAGTAATTTTAAAAATAATAATTCACCAAAGACATATGCCATTATTTGATAAGAGAGGGTGGTTTTCCTGTAGGTGATTTTTTACCTTTACCAAATCATTCATTCCTATTTGGTTAATCTCTCTTCCAGATCTACATTTCTAGAGCCTCAATGAAGTAAAAAAATAAGCAAAAAGTGCTACCATCACTTTAACTATTAGTGAATGATTAACATCTGCACAAACAGCACTGATTCATCAGTCATGGCCACTTTCCAATATGGGGCTGTGTGAAGGGAATTCTCTTCTCTAATAAATCACTTATGTCAATTAGGAATGCAGCTCCTGCCAGGAGATTCAGTTGACTGTTCCCAATTAAGGCCTAATTTCCAGAGTGAAAGAGGTGCTGGAAGCTTTCAACAAACCATAGATGTTCTAGTATGAGGTCGAGCTAAATGTTAAATAATAAGAGCAACAAAGGTAAAAAGAACAAGATGGTGCCCCTTTAAGCTAATTATCTAAGTCACATCAATTTTTATTCTGTTTTCCTTAGGCTGCTATGTTCTTTCAGGGAAAGGAATGATAAAAACATTATTAGAATTAAAGGGTGACATATACTATTGTCTGAATTATAAATTAAACAACCTATTGATAGCATAAGCAGTCCCTTTCCCAAGTCATCATTTGATCAGCAGCACAGTGACTGGTACATAACTTATGCTACCATCAGAGACCCTTTTCACACAAGACATCCTCCCCCACCCCAGCCCATGTGGGCAAAGGGGGGGAGGGTATCCATGTGACTGGCAGTGCAGGTGCGTGCATGCTCCTGCACTCCTTCCACCTCCATCGATCCCCCACTCACGGAGGCACTGAAGAAAATGGAGGTGCCTCCATGCATGGAGATGAATGGAGGGGGATGGATGTATGTGTAACGGCCTCCACCCCCACCCCCCGCAGCACCGACCAGTTTGAAAAGGGACAGAGAAAGCAACGAGAGAAAAGTAGTCTGTGAATAATGAAGTCCATTACGGGCAGTTCCTAAGTAATTCTTCACTTGACTATGATCTTACGAGTTCACTCTGAAATTAAAAATGTATCGATACTGTGATGTATTGTATTTTTGCCATGGTTATTTGGTGGGTAAACTTGCTACAATGTTTTCCAACTCAAAAGTGAACTTGAAATGAACATGCTCTGAAAAGAGAATTTAAATTATTACCCTAAGGAATATGCCAAAAAAATAACAATGAACGATAAACTCTAAAATTAATATGTGCACTTTATTCTGCTTACTTCAGGGGCTAGCCTAGTTGTTTAAAATACAAGGCTGCTGAATATACACATTGCTAAAACACAAACTGTGCACTTCTGGCATGATGTTAGAATAGTCCTGGTTTTTGTAGCTTGCTATCATTTTTAAAAAGAACACTTAAAAAAGCAGGAAAAAGCTGGAAAACCCAAAAGGCAGTTGAGAGAAATATATAATGCAACATTAATGTAATTAAGACAAATGCAAACATGGAGAACCACACCTAGAAGATGGATGGACAAAAAGAAGCAGAGGATTATTAGAGCTAGAAAAGCGTAAAAAGTGAAACGACTAAAAAAAGAGGCAAATACAAGAGGATGAGGAAAGTCTGAAAACAGAGTCAGAAGAGACTACAAGTAAAAGAGAAAGGAAAGAACTGTAAAATGGAAGCAGCAAAGAGAAATTAAAATATGTGGAAGAGAATGGACAATTTGGACAGCTGAACAGAAAGCATTCCAGAACATTGCACTACAGGCTGTAGTTTACTTTTGTCAACAAAAGGAAACTAAGTAGACTATAACAGGTTAAAGACTAGCAGATAGTTGATGTGGAAAAATATGGAAAACAATCCACAAGCATGTGAGAGAATCTTTAGTGACAGTCAATGTGGAGGTTGTAGGATGAACAATTTGTGTATTTTTTTACTGTTTTTTAAAGGATCTGGACAGTCAAAGGATAAGACAATTAAAGACAAAAAGCTATTCTAGAAGTAGGGTGATTAAGAAAGAAAGCTCTCTTTGACAGTAGTGAGAAACACAAGCCAAGTGGGATACACTAGGGGTGTGCACCAAGGACCCATGTTGTTTTTAGTTTTCGTTTACACTTTTCATTATTAAAAACTGTCATTTTCATTACCGTTAAGGAAATTTCATTTTTCATTGTCGGTGTCGGTATTGGTATTGATTCAGAGCGATAATTAAGATTTTGTTTTCGGTATCGCTTCTGTTGTGGTCTGTCACCAGTGGCAAAAGTGCCAACAGACACCTGCTTCAGCTTTAGACACGCCTCCATGAACCGGAAGTCGTGCAGGCACCATTAGAAACAGCAGCGCCATGCAACTCCCGGGTGTTCTGTGACACGGTGTAGATAAGACCTTGATTTTGAGGTTTTATCTACACTGTGTCTCAGAACACCCAGGAGTCGCATGGCGCCACTGTTTCTAATGGCACCCAGGTGATTNCCCCCCCTCCACTGCCAGTCAGTCTTGGCCAGGGGAAATGTGGGAGAGGCGGGGCCTCCAAGATCAATAGATGTTTCATGTTCCAGCATCTTCACAACAGGACCATACTTTCTCCCAAGCCATTTATACTTTGAGGGAAGTTATGCATGAGTGATAAAACATTTTAATACCTGTCCCTTTGCACTCTGGCATAGCTATCTTCCAAGCCATATCCCCCCTGAGAACAGGTTTCACAGAATATGAAAGACTATCCCATGTCTATGATGGTGGTGAAGAAAGCTTTCTCCTCCACTATCATAGCATCTGCAAAGTCACATCCAACAGAGCTGTTCCAGGTTGTGCATTATCTGATAAATCCTGTCTCTGCCCCCACCTAGTTATCTATTGCCCACTGTGACAAGTTTGCTCCGTATTCTGCAGACAAAATCACTCATATATTATTTACCACAACGTGGATGCTGCTATTTTCACTGCAGTTGAGTTTGAGGTTGTGGAAGGTAAATATTGTCTTATTTATTTGGATCAGTTTCAATTTGTGTCACCCACTGATATAGACGATGTGCTTGGAGTGATGCAGGCAACCAGTTATGAATAAGATCCTTGTCTGTCCTGGCTGATGAAAGCTAGCCAGCAGATACTGAGGTCATTGCTGACTGGGATTGTCAATGTCTCTCTTTGGGAGGGTAGATTGCTCAACACCCTCAAAACTGTGGTTTTCTTTTTCCAGCTCAAGAAATGATTAGTGGATGCTGACTCCCTGGCCAGCTATCACCTTCTATCTAACTTACCCTTTTTGGGGAGGATTATTGAATGGGTTGTGTCTCATCAGCTTTGAACGCATCTTGACTTTATTGGATTCCTGGACCCATGCCAGTCTGGTTTTTGCTTTGGTCAACATTCTATGCTTTGGTCAACATTCTATGCCTGGAGACTGAAACAGGACATTGTACCCTGTTGATCTTGTTAGATCTTTCAAAAGTCTTTGGTACAATTGATCACAAGGTGTTATTGTCACATCTGCGGAACCTGACGGGAGTATGCAGGATGACTCGACTGATTCAGTTTGTTCCTATTGGGAAGATCCCAGTGGATAATGATGGGCATTGCTCATTGCCTCCCCTGTGGTGCACCACAGCTTTCCATCTTGTGCACCACAGCTTTCCATCTTGTCCCCTTTCCTGTTTAACGTGTAATCAAGACAGCTGGGTGAGACTGTTTGGCGGTTTTGAGTAAAGTTCCATTAATATGCTGATTATTACACTCATCTCTACCTCTCTTTTTCACCTGACCCAGGCCCTATGGTCTCAGTGCTTACCCAGTGTCTGGCTGTTGTTGGAGAATGGATGGGGGTGAGCAGATTGAAGCTGAATCCAGATAAGACTGAAGTGGTGATGATGGTTAGCCAGCCCTGCAATTTTGGAGGGATTCAGACTCCTACCCTGATGGAGTCCAGCATCCTCCGATTACCCACATCAATAGCCTTAGAGGGGTCTCTGATCCCTTCCTGTGTCTGGAGCCTCAGGTATGGGCTGAATGAGGAAATTTTGTCTGGTTCTGATTCCATTTGAACTGGGCATTCCATTTGAACTCTGATCAGACGGACCAAAATAAATTGGAAACACTTTTGCACATGCACAAAATGGTCAGGTCAGAATTCTTACAGAAATATTATTTCAGTCGGACTTCTGACTGAAAAATTTGTAAGACGGTCCCATTTTTCGGAAAAATCCACAAAATTGGAATGGCTTATTGTGAACCAGTCATACGTTAGGTTGTGGAGGTGGCCAAGAATGCTTTTCAACAATTACATCTGGAGAGAAGGCTGTGGCCCTTTCTTTCTGATTCATATCTGGCCACAGTTATCCTTGCTTTTATAAACTCAAGACTAGACTACTGTAATGTATTCTATGTGGGGCTGTTCTGGGAAACTTTTTGGAAGTTGCAGCTGGTGCAGAATGTGGTGGCCTGGCTCCTTTGTGTGGGTGGGGGGGAAATCACTGTGAACAAATGACGTTTGTGCTTCAAATTACATCTGGCTTCCAACAGCTTTCTAGACATAATTCAGGCTACTGATTTTGACCTATAAAGCCCTCAATGGCCTGGGCCCCACATATCTGAAAGACCACCTCCTCCACCACTCTTGCAGGTACCATCTAAGTGCTGCATATCCCTAGTAGTGCTATAGAAATTAGTAGTAGTAGTAGTAGTAGTAGTAGTAGTAGTAGTACACCCATCAGATTCATAGGATGAGAGCACACAGAAAGGAATTCTCGATTGCTACCCCAGTATTGTGGAACTCCGTTCCCCTGGAGGTTTGCCAGAGCCTGAGCATTTTCCAGAGTCAATGCAAGACTTTTATTTATTTATTTATTTATTTATTTAGGTGCCACATGTCTGGCAGGTGGTAATGGGGGTGGTGTACTTCAGGGGATTTTTATGTATCTTATATAGAATTTGTGTTGAGCCTGTGGCTTAGGAGAGGAAGGCAAGATATAAATTTAAAATAAATATACATAAAAGAAAAGGTATCTAAATGCAGGATTCTTCACACATCTATATGATATTTAAAGCTTAATGTTTATTGTCTGAACATCTATTGTCCTGTAAAATAATACAAACGAAACAGCAAAATAGGTAAATCTGCACTATTTCTACATTTTATAACCATGAATAATTTGAATGCATGAAGCCCAAGAATGAAAAGCACTATAGAATATTTCTGCACAACTTTCATTTGCTGTATAATTTTCCCTATTATTATCCTGTCTGACTTTAAAATATTGATATAAATTGCACTGATAAACTACTAATTTCTCTTGTGCAAACAACAAAAAAACAGAATTGTTTATTACTCTAACAGAGAATGGCAATATTTTCTAAACAAAAATGGTATTTAGTCTCTAAAATGAATGTATCTTACCAAATCTATATTCAATAAGCAAAAAACCTTTGGTTTAAGTGAGGAATTAAGGCTCTTGCAATTCAAACATGTTCCCCAATGCCTGGAAATTGTAAGTTAAGGCTCGCACCTTAACTTGCCACCATGTAAGCAACAAAGACGTACAGTCTCACATATTGTGCTCACTTCCAACTTAGGCTCCATTCACCCACACTTTGCCTTGGTCTTCCAGCCTCAATCCTCCTCCTCTTCAGGTTGGGGGTAACACTGAAGTTGGGAACAGTAAGTTATTTCCCGCCTCGATATTATGGACTTAATCTCTCCCTCCACTTTAGTCAAAATGTTCATCTTTATTTTTTTTCTCCCACACAGCAGTGTTCTCCAAATTTGCCCCTGAATACATATCACCCATCTCTTAGCCTTTCCCCACATATATGTCCTCCCAACACCAAGATGTCCCCTCCCCAGAAATGCACTACTCCTCTCTCCTAGCTAACTCCAAGCCTTCTTTCCCCATATACATCCTCCAAGCATCTGGCTGCACAGTACCTATAAACAGATTGCTCCTTACTCCTGCCTCTCCC
>QEPC01012039.1:969064-983420 GCA_003113815.1 Sphenodon punctatus | reverse complement strand
CCTGGGCCCCACATATCTGAAAGACCACCTCCTCCACCACTCTTGCAGGTACCATCTAAGTGCTGCATATCCCTAGTAGTGCTATAGAAATTAGTAGTAGTAGTAGTAGTAGTAGTAGTAGTAGTAGTAGTAGTAGTAGTAGTACACCCATCAGATTCATAGGATGAGAGCACACAGAAAGGAATTCTCGATTGCTACCCCAGTATTGTGGAACTCCGTTCCCCTGGAGGTTTGCCAGAGCCTGAGCATTTTCCAGAGTCAATGCAAGACTTTTATTTATTTATTTATTTATTTATTTAGGTGCCACATGTCTGGCAGGTGGTAATGGGGGTGGTGTACTTCAGGGGATTTTTATGTATCTTATATAGAATTTGTGTTGAGCCTGTGGCTTAGGAGAGGAAGGCAAGATATAAATTTAAAATAAATATACATAAAAGAAAAGGTATCTAAATGCAGGATTCTTCACACATCTATATGATATTTAAAGCTTAATGTTTATTGTCTGAACATCTATTGTCCTGTAAAATAATACAAACGAAACAGCAAAATAGGTAAATCTGCACTATTTCTACATTTTATAACCATGAATAATTTGAATGCATGAAGCCCAAGAATGAAAAGCACTATAGAATATTTCTGCACAACTTTCATTTGCTGTATAATTTTCCCTATTATTATCCTGTCTGACTTTAAAATATTGATATAAATTGCACTGATAAACTACTAATTTCTCTTGTGCAAACAACAAAAAAACAGTATTGTTTATTACTCTAACAGAGAATGGCAATATTTTCTAAACAAAAATGGTATTTAGTCTCTAAAATGAATGTATCTTACCAAATCTATATTCAATAAGCAAAAAACCTTTGGTTTAAGTGAGGAATTAAGGCTCTTGCAATTCAAACATGTTCCCCAATGCCTGGAAATTGTAAGTTAAGGCTCGCACCTTAACTTGCCACCATGTAAGCAACAAAGACGTACAGTCTCACATATT
The DNA here is from genome assembly GCA_003113815.1 of Sphenodon punctatus. Taxonomy (NCBI): domain Eukaryota; kingdom Metazoa; phylum Chordata; class Lepidosauria; order Sphenodontia; family Sphenodontidae; genus Sphenodon; species Sphenodon punctatus. The sequence continues at coordinate 982,426 of QEPC01012039.1, read as the reverse complement.
GTGCTCACTTCCAACTTAGGCTTCATTCACCCACACTTTGCCTTGGTCTTCCAGCCTCAATCCTCCTCCTCTTCAGGTTGGGGGTAACACTGAAGTTGGGAACAGTAAGTTATTTCCCGCCTCGATATTATGGACTTAATCTCTCCCTCCACTTTAGTCAAAAAGTTCATCTTTATTTTTTTTCTCCCACACAGCAGTGTTCTCCAAATTTGCCCCTGAATACATATCACCCATCTCTTAGCCTTTCCCCACATATATGTCCTCCCAACACCAAGATGCCCCCTCCCCAGAAATGCACTACTCCTCTCTCCTAGCTAACTCCAAGCCTTCTTTCCCCATATACATCCTCCAAGCATCTGGCTGCACAGTACCTATAAACAGATTGCTCCTTACTCCTGCCTCTCCCAGTCTTGTCTGGTTGTAGACACCAAATACCTATCATCATTATTCCCCCATATGCATATTCTCAGTATATAAATGCCTCATTGATCCAACCCAAATGAAAGCATATATGAAAAACGTAAATACACTCTGCCTCCATCCCTACCTGTGCCCCAAAGTTGGTCCCTGAATACACATTCATCATCTTTCAGCCTTCTCACACCATGTATACCCTCTGAGCACATATGTACCCCCTTTTCATAAAAATACTGTTACCCACTCCAATCTGACTGAACCTCTTCCCCTCGTGTACACCCTCTCTGCATCTGGCTGCCAGTTGTCTTTTCCTACACTGTCTGCTACGGCTACCCATTTTTAGCTGCCCCCAGTCTTGTATCCCAGTACACATCCCATATGCATGAACATTGTTTCCCCTATATAACCACCTACTACTTGGATGTATTCTTCTCTCCAACCCAACTTAAAGCACTTACAAGAAATATATAAACACTTTGGCCCCAAGCCTTGCTGTCTCTGAAACATTTTCATTGAATACAAATCATCCATTTCTCAGACTTCTTTGCCATATAAATACCCCAGCACCTGCATATCTTCTCTCATACAAACACTTCTCACTATCCCTGGCTGACCCTCAAATCTTATAACTGAAAACAGAACACCCATCTCTCAGGCTGCTCACCAAATAGACACCTTTTCCAACTCCTGCCTACTTGTTAGAAATGCATAGAGTATCTCCCTATATTGGGGCTGAAACAAAGTCTTCAGAAAACTGTGGAATTTGGAGAAGATGATGGTATTTGGCTCAGAAAGTCTGAATTCCCAAGTTCCGAGGACCAAGGCCATTATTCAGAAAACTTTGGAAACTTCAGAAACTGCTGCACACATGGGGGGTTGTTGGACAGTTGAGCTTCTTCTGGATATGAAACCTAGTGCCATTTTTGGTAGGGGGGAGTATGGGAGGGGACAGTTGAGTGATGGTAAGTCAGATGGCAAGCTTGTGATTGGCTGCCCAAGTCAGATGGCAAGGTTTTGATTTGCTGGCAGAGTAAAATATAAGTGGTTGCAGCCATTTTGTCCAATTTGGCTGTGTGCTACAGTGCTGCTGCATCTGGTTGGAAAGGAGGGGTGTCTGGCATGGTATGGTTTGGTCTTACCTATCCATAGGGCCAATGCTGGCTGGCCTTTGGTGGGATTACTCTTCACAGTTGCACTGTTTTGTTGTATTCTTCTTGAGCAAATGTCCCACCCTTGCTAGCCTGTTATTTTTTCCTGTACACTGCTTGGTTGGCATAATAATAATAATAATTTTACAGTGAGAGCACTCACTGATGAGGTGGGCCATGCTGTGGGTACACACATTGTTGTTGTTTTATTTCTTCTGCATGCAGCTGCACTTTTGGGGGGTTTTCTTCTGGAGCAATTGTCCTACTCTTGCTAGCCTGCTTTTCTGGGCAGTGCTTTGACTGTAGGTTCAAGAACGTTTGCCAAGATGTGACCCACCGGGGCACAGGGGGAATACTTTTTAATATCTTTCTCGTTAAGAATATGGTGGGGGGGGGTTGCCTTTTTTAGGTGGACTGGGGGCACACAATGGCGGCTTTGGTGGGGGGAGGTGTCGGATTTCTTGTGTGTGGTTGTTAGGGCTGCTGGTCTGGCTGGTGGCACTCATGGGCCACACTTGGAGCCCCCCAAAAAGCTTGTTCAAACTTGACTGATCAATTTGATTTGCTTGCAAATGTAGTCTTTGGACTTTCTTTGGTGGGGCACACGAGTCCAACCCCCTCCCACCCACTGTGAGTTTCAAGCCTTGCATGTGTATTATTCATGGGGCATGCTTGTGGGTGGGGGAACTTACTGATCACATACCCTTTTGGTTTTTTAAATACATTTTTCTGGTGGTGGTGGTGTTCTTTGTGCTGACTTCTTTTCTGTTTCTGTCACTCTGTCTTTCATCCCACTGACAGGCACAGCAGGAGGAGGAAGGGCTGCATGTCTTGTTATGCACCCTGAATGGCTAGGCAATTAAGGGGGAGGGGTAAGGAGTGGACAAGTTGTTGTGCACATTGTGCATACCCTGATTGACTAGGCAATTAAATGGCTGCATATGACAACACCTGCTACGGTGCCAAGCTGGTGCTAAAGAGTTCTGAAGTTTCCAAAGTTTTCTGAAGTTTACGATGTCCCAGATTTTGGTTTCTGAAGTCCAAAGCTTTGGAAAGAGTGCTGAAGTGCCTCTGGGTACCCGGACCGACTATTCGGAAGTTTGAAATTTGGTCCCAGTACCCGAAAGTACTCTTTGGTTCAGCTCTACCCTATTTCCTTTAATTTTTGCAATCCAGATTAAAGGATATATGGAAAGGAGGGAGGATATATGGGTAGAAGGGCAAGAACGTTGCCTCCTCAGACCCTGTTGTCCCCAGATTCAGTTTTGCTCCCCCCACCCCCAACCTGTAGAAGAAGAGGATTGCAGCTGAAAGACCAAGGCAAAAAGTGGGTTCCCCCAACCTGCAAAGAGGAAGAGGATTGGGGCTGAAAGACAAAGGAAAAGTGGGAGTGCATGGACCCAAAGTTGTAAGTGAGCACAATGTAAGACTCTATAATGTCTTTACTGCTAAAATGGCACGGAAGTTAAGACGGAAGCCTTAACTTGCAATTTCCATGCTTTTTAGTGCATGATTGAATTTGCAAGAGCCTTAACTCTTCTTGAAAACTGGAAGTTCTTTGATTATAGAATTTTAATTGTGATTACTCCTATTGTTCACATTTTGTACACTCTTAATTCTTCTACCTGAGCACACTGAGTGAGCCTTCTAGTAGCATATGTGGGATGAACTGACATGAAGGAAGCAGAGTCAAGTTAAAAGGATTTCCTCTTTTAATGGAATGTGGAGGATGATTTAAAGTAAACTTGAATACTATAACATGAGTAATCTATAGCTAGTTATAGCAGGGCAATGTTCCCCTAGTATCAGTCCTCACAGGATCAGACCCCTCAAGTCACTCTCTTTAGGGAATTAGCTTAATAGTCTCTTTATTATATACACAGTCACAGTGTACAGTCTCCACCAGTAGCATAGTTCCAAAATCACAGGCCTCCTCTCTAATGCCAGGAAATAGCCCTCTGGCAACCTTGGTGCTTTCTAGCCCCAACTCAGTCAGGCAACAGAATCTGGCTGGCTTACTCACCGTCTAAAAGCCTTCAGTTAGGCCTTAGCGCAGCCCCAGTCACAGCACTCCCAGTCGCACTCAGTTATCCTCAGGCTTAGTCACGAGCACAACGCCTTCAGGACGATGGCAAAGGTTCCTGCAGAGCACCAGCTTCCCAGGAGAGGTGTTACTCTGGCCACAGCCGGTCCCTCCTGGGTTTGGCTCCTCTTATAAACCAAGGAGTGGGTGTGGCTAGCCCTTCAGACTTTCAGCCCTTAAAGGTCCAGCACTTTGCCATGCTCACTTCTGTCTCTTTGCTGGCTTTTCTCAGTATCACAAGATTGGCTTTGCCATGCCTGTCAATTTGCTGCCTGCCACACTAGTGTTTAATTAAACTACAGTAAACTTTGTCCAAGAGTAAGCAGAAAGTAGTCACAATGATGAAGTGTATCATTACTAGGGCCCAATTAAGTTAATTCTTAGATAAATCTACTGCACAATTCTGATTTGGATCCTGGCTGAGAGTCGCTTACTCAGGAAACTCCTATGTTCTTCACTTCATTTGATTTGACCTACTTCTTAGATCAATAGTATATTCTTGGCTTAAGCTTGAGTGAAACTTTTTTACTCTGTTTTTCACTTCACCTGATTCATTCACCCTTGAATTTTATTTTATTAACCATATTGTATAAGCAATGTAACTTTAATATTTTGGGCAGCCTTCTTATTTTATTTTGGAGTTTTCCTAGATGAGCAGTTTTGCCTCATCAATTATATTGACTGAAAATGCTTTTCTATTTGACATAAAAGATCCAGTTTTAAATTTTAAAAAAAGGATACATTAACGGACTTTTACACTAGAATTTACATTTTACTCAGGATGCAATTCTCTTTTGTCCAGACATGCAAGGAGATTGTGCATTTGCAAGAAGCCATACCAAACTTAAGTCAGTGCCAAGTCCTAATTCATGAAGCATCATTGCCCACCATCCACTCTCACTTGCACAAGCAATGTCACTGCGCAGAGCCCAACACTTTCCCTCTACACAGTCAACACCTAAGTGCAGTCGGACAACTTATAAGTATGCACTTATATGTATGACTGACAGTCTAAGTTGTCAGACTGCACTTAGGTGTTGACTCAGGGACAGAGGTGTTCCCCACATTACTGGAAGCAGCTTAACTGTGGCTATGCTGCACAATGACACCCCAGGCTGTGAACGAGGATTTGGTACCCACTTATGCCTTGCACAGTACTGCATATGCAGCTTACGTACACACAACTATTTTGCACAGCTGGATGATTGAGGACCATGCCCTCTGAGCTGCTTTGCAACTACATGATATTTATCTTGCTCTTTTCTGATCTGTGTTCTGGATTATACTACCACTCTTGCACAGATTATTAGATTTATATGGCCTGCCTATTCAAACTTCAATAAATTAGTCTTAATGCTATTATCACTTCCTGGAATCAATTTAACTTAATTTGGCCCTATTTTCTGCCTGCTGTCTGCAAAAACATAATCCTTTGTGATTAAAGGTGACTTGAAAATGTTAGACAGTAATAATTCATACAGATAAGCTGCAGTGGAGAAAACCACCATGAAAAACTTCCTCAAACGCTTAGCCAATTTATCTCACCTTTGAACTGAAGGGTGGGGGGAATTAGGATTGGAAAGTTATTTTGATTTCTTGGTCAATAAAGCTTTGTGCTAACACTGCTCGCAAGGATGCCAGTTATGTTGTGTGCCTTAAAATAGCATGGATGACATACATTGTACTTTCCACATCCATGACCCACAAACCTTTTGCACTGAAGTATCTCTGGGGGCTTCTATACGACTACATCTGAGTAAGTGATGTGTAGATCACAGCTAACATGTTTCAAAAAAATACATAGATATGTATTTGCATAGATATGTATTTGCGTAGATATGTAAATGCATCCACGCAATATGCTGTGTGAGATATTATCCCCATTTTGCAGATGGTGACACAGAGATAGAAAGATTATACAACTTCTTCAGAAGGACAACAGAAACTCAATATGGTTATTGTGTGTAACAATTTGGGAGGTCTTGGGTTGCCATTCTATATGCAGCACAGCTGATCTCACCTCTATGCATAAAGGGGGGGAAAAGAGGGAAAAAAGGGGGGGAAAGAGGCAAAGTTGGAAACTCAAATCACTAGATACATTTGGCCTTTTTCCTGCTTATACTTGTTTCCACACACATGCTATTGTTAGCAACAAGAGAGAGAGTTCTCTTCCTATTTATTTATAACCAGCAAGTACACTGCTACTTCCAAAGCTGGTACAAAGTTGTTTGTCGCATGAAAGGTCCAACTTTGATGGATGACAAAATAAGAAAAACATTAATGGAATACAACTATGAGGATTTTATTTTTATTCTTCTGTCTACCCGTAAGCATATAAACTGTACAGACACTGGTAGCACTGAAATTTGACAAATTATGACCTTTATTGTGAGGGTCTACCAGAACTCATGGGGGACATCATTAGTGGCATGTACTTGTTTCAAAGGCAACCAGGAAGTTTCTGATCATGTCAGTTACAAAGGCTTGGCTGGCAGAGACAAACTGTTTCTGAATGAAACCAACTGGAGACATCAAAATCAAACAGCTTCTGGAAATCTATTCCACCCCATCCATAGTTTATTAAACTGGAGGGAGGGACCTAAAATGTTGGGAGGAAATCCTGAATAGAAATCCCTTAAATTTCCCCAACACCCTCTCTTTTCAATTGTGAACCACTTTGAAGAAAAATGAGTGGCACACATGAAGCCATACAAGCATAACCACACCGCTCAGAACTTTGTGGGCTGTTTTTGTTTGTTTGGTTGTTTGGCAGCTGGTAGGCAGGGGTGAGGGGGTGGCACCCCATTTCCTGGGTAACCCACCTCCTGTCTACTGAACTCCCCCTGCATACAGTCTGGCCCCAGCTGCCTCCCAGCTGTTCTGCCCAGGTGTATAAAAAAGGAGGGGGCCCTGTTCCTCCTGCCTTCCCTCTCCCTTCAGAAGAGTAGCCAGTCAGCCTTTATGCACTCTCCCTCCCCCAGGACACCTCTCATCTGTCCAGTGCACTGTCAGGGAGGAAGTGGGCTTGCTAGCACAAGCACAAGCACAAAAGCACACAGAGCTAAAATGTAGTGTGTGCTTCTGCACATGTGCCTCAGATCGGATGCACTGAGAAGGGAGACAGTTGGCATTCATGTGGCTGACCAGCTGGTCTGTTGGCAGGTCAGAGAGGGCAGGCTGGACTGATCATGGGGCACGTGCGGCTAGCACTTCTCAGTCTCAAGGGGAGTGGAAGAAGAAGCATGGAAGGGCCAGGGCAGCAGCAGCAGCATCCCTACCCTTACTTTTAAGGTGCTAATGTCCAAGGGCAGCTAAGGCTATTGTCTGTGTGGTGCCGGCACATTAAAGGTGAGGGAAGGGGCTGGAGAAGGTGCCATGGCACAAAGGCATGGGTTCTTGGTGAAAGACAGCCAATCCAGATCAGCGCCTCAACCTTTTGTTGAACTTGAATATTTAAACTAGTCAGGGTATTCTGGTGGCCTCCTACCATAGAAAAAATTATAGACAGAATGTAGAAATCTTTGTTTCAGCCCTAGAAAATACCAAAAACTACCTAGTGGAAAATACTGAAAATTACCAAAGTATACTGAAAATTAACAACAAAAAAAGGGGACATTCACAGACACCAATCTCAACAACAGCAAAAGCACAAATCCAATGGCTAATGCTCCCGAAAAATAGGTACTTCTCAACAGTACAGGAGCAGCTGTTCTCACCTCAGCTCTATGGAAACTTTCCTCACATACCTGGTAAATACAAGTTTTATCTCGTGAGCGGACTCTTCTTTTAAAAACAGCATATTTTAAAAGTGAAAATCACACATACATAAATAATGTTCCCTTATTTAAAACCAACTTGAAAGCTTGAGCTGCCATGTATTTATTTATTTGTTTATTTATTTATTTATTTCCCCCTAACACCTGATCTACAGGAGCGAATGCTGGCTTTCTCTTTTTGATTTTTTCAGAACTGCCTTTTGCTCACTATTGCATCCCACCATGTTTCTATCGTTTTTTATTCTGCATACATTGTGGTTTTTTCATTAACAACTTAAGTGCCATACTGGGTCAGAAAAATAGTCCATCAAACCTAGCATCGATCTCGGGTAGGGGCCAATCTCAGTCGCTTGGTGTAAGTACCCAACAGGTCACTATGGGTCAATCCATTCCTTGTTGTTTACACCCAGCTCCCAACAGTAAGAGGCAACATTTCTCAAACCTACCTGGCCAATAGTTGCTAAAGAACCTATCCTCCCGAAACTTGTCCAACTGTTTCTTAAACCCAGCAATACCACTGCTCTTGACCACACCTTCTGGCAACAAATTCCAAAACTTAACTGTGCATTAACTGAAAAAAACAAACAAACTTTCTTTTATTTGTTTTAAAACTGCAACCAGTAAGTTTCATGGAGTGTCCCTTATTTTAGTACTATTTGAGAGGGTAAATCACCATTCCCTATTAACATGTTCCACACCATTCATGATTTTATAAACATCTATCAAACCCCCTCCCAGTTGTCTTTCTCCAAGCTGACGAGAAAGCCCCAATCTATCCAGTCTCTCTTCATAGGGGAGCCATTCCATACCCCTGATTGCTTTTGTTGCCTTTCTCTGTACCTTTTCTATGTTTACTATATATTTTTTTAGATGGAATGACCAGAACCGTGCAAAATATTCAAGGTGCAGTCGCACCATAGATTTATATAGTGGAATTTTCATATTTTCAGTTTTATTCTCTACTCCATTACAATAATTCCTAACATTCTGTTTGCTAGAGGTGTGCACCAGGGCCCCATGTTGTTATTCTTTTTCATTTTTTGCTTTTATTATTTAAATCTTTCATTTTCATGAATATCACAATTTTGTTTTCGTTTTTTCTTTCATTTTCTATTTCAATTGGTTTCAATAGAAAACACATTTTCAGCAGTAACATTTTTATTTGTCATTATATTTGGATGAAACTGGGATAGATAGTACCTCAAACAAAAGGCGTTATGTGTACCAAATTTCAGAACAATTGGATTAAGAAACCTGACTTTATAAGCTGTTGAATTATGTTATTTTTCAAAAATCTTGGCTGTAACTTCTTTGTATCCCATCTAATGTGGATGAAATTTGTCAAGATTATACCCCACTCCAAGTTTACTATCTATGCCAAGTTTCAGAAGGATTAGATAAACGGTCATGGTTGTATAAGAAATTATCTTATAAATGTTAAGTCTTATGTCTGACTAACATCTTAGGAGTATATTATACACTCTGATTATCTCTGCCAAATATCAGAAAGATGTGATAAAGGGTCCCAATTTTATATGCCTGCACAGCATATGCAGAGAATGGGCCTATGCCAGGGATTCTCTTACGTGTCACTGTGGTATAAGATCTGTTTGTTATGACAATTGGCAAGCAGAAATGTCAACCAAATATTTTCAATCTGTGCTTTGACCACCCAAATAGCTCTTCCCCCACTTGTTACTGGAAGTTGGAAGCATCTGTTTAGGAAAGAGCCAATACAGATTCTCTTATGTCCTCTGTCACAGTGCCACAGGATGTGAGTGTGATGATAATTAGCCAGTCAGGATGTGTAAACCATGTCTCCTGATCGGTGGGATGCCCAGTTATGTCCCTTCTATGCCCGTCTCAGGGTGGCTGACCTCTATGCCTGCCTCAAAGTCACCACTGAATCTGATAGATCCTGTAAAGCTGAAAGCATGCATAATTGGCCAGTGAATGTGTTTATCATTCTGTTGGGTTGCTCCACATCCTCCCTCCTGCACCCTCCCGCCCCCTGCCATGCCAGGTTATCTGAATAATGGTTTTCAATTGGATAACTTTAATTGCTTATAAAATTGTGGTCCTTTTGTTTCTCAGAGATGACAGGAAAGGTGTGGGATACATTTGTGCCAAATTTCTTGTAAACAGGATGGAATAAAAAAATGTTACTCCTGGAAATGCATTTTCAAGTAAATGTCTTATAACATCAGGATCCTTTGTCCAATCTTTCTGAAATTTGACAAAATTGGTACTCTTGGGAAGGGACATAATCTTCCCATGGTTCATATAAATTGGATGGAAGATAAAGAAGTTGTAGCCAGGAATGTGTATGCAGCTTTTCTTAAAACCACAACATTCAATTGCTTATAAAATCAGTTTACTTTATTCAATTATTCCATATATTTAGTACACATAGTGCCCTGTGTTAGGGGTACAATCTACCCAATCTTCATCATAATTGAATAAGAAACAAAAACGTTATAGCTGGAAATATGTTTTTCAATTTTTTCCCATTTAAAAAACTAAAACTATTAGTTTTCATTTTTGTTTTCATTATTATTATTTGTCATTTTTGTTTTTACAATAATGAAAAAGAAAATGTAAATTTTCTTTTTCGTTATCATAATACTGAAAATGAATTGCACATCCATATTTTCAATGGCTGCCCCACACTGAGCTGAAGATTTCGATGTACTGTCCACATTTACTCCTAGATCTTTTTCTTGAGAGGTAACTCTTAATTTAGAACCCAGAATTGTGTACATAAAGTTTGTATTGTTTTTCCTTACGTGCATCACTGTACACTTGCCCACATTAAATTTCATCTGCCATTCATCTCGCTCTTAACATTTAATCACCTCACTCTTAACACCATTTTCCAGATTGTTAATGAATATATTAAACAACACCTGTCCCAAGACAGATCCCTGAGGTACTCCAGTATTTATATACTTCTCTCCATTTTGAAAACTGACCATTTAGTCCGACTCTAACTCTTCCTATCCTTAAGTCAGCTACCAGTCCACAATAGGACACTGCCTCCTATCCCAGGAGTTTTTCGTTTCCTCAAGAGTTTCTCATGAAGGACCTTAATCAAAAGCTTTCTGAAAATCCAGATACACTATATCAACAGGCTCCCCCTTATACACATGCTTGTTCACATCCTCAAAAAATTCCAATAGTTTCAGAGGCACGACTTCCTGTTGCTAAATCCATGTCGACACTTTCCCATTAAGCCATGTTTATCAATATGTTCCATGATTCTGTTTTTAATAATAGTTTCCACCATTTTGCCTGGCACAGCAGTCAGGCTCACCGTATGTAGTTTTCAGGATTGCCTCTGGAGACCTTTATAAATGTCAGTGTTACATTTGCTACCCTCCAGTCCTTAGGTAAAGTGGCGGATTCTAGCGATAGGTTACAAATTACCAGTAGTACGTCTTCAATTTCATATTTGAGTTCCTTCAGAACTGTGGTGTATAAACCATCTGGTCCCAGTGATTTGTTACCATTTAATTACACATTTAGAATACACAGTCATTGTGTGCTCTATTCCATTAAACAAGCAAGTGTAAAATTTTAAATTTGTCCCTGCCTCCTGCTGGTCCCACCGTCCACCCCACCAACCTAAAAGCCCACAAGCCACCATTGGTCAGCCCACTGATTGGACAGAGTGGAGAACAGCGTTTTGAGGGAGCAGCACTAAGAGATTAGTCCACCTACCCCATGAAAATTTCATCAGGAAACAGGAACAATCCCTTTCCCCTCAAGCCTTCAGTGTTATTGTCATTTATATAGTACACAAGTCTGAAAGTTCTGGTCTATGTTTTTTATGATAACTGTGAATGAGGTTTTACGTACTTTCGTCCCAATTTTATATTCATATCCTGCATAAGCAACTCAGATAGTTTGGTTTGACATGATCAATGACAATGTATCTTCTTTAATTATCTTACAGCAACAGCATCAAGTGCAATACTGATGCCATCAATCTTGAAGCAACACTTGATTACAACGTGCAAATGAAGTATGTTGATCCATTTGATTAATAGACTTACAGCACCTTTGCCATTATTTTATAAATTGCATCTACAATAAAGGAAGTCAGCTGTATTATCTCAGGTGAAGTGGAAAATAGCTTCTTTTCCCCAAATGGCATCAAGATTTTTAAATTTTAAAAGTCAAATTCTCAGTAACAATATGCTCTCCACAGAAATTTTGAGTTTGGTCTCAAACAAGAAAGCATACCAAAAATGTCTCTGATTATCTAAGCCTTTTGGACCACATTCACAATTTCCCTGCACCTTCAGTAGATTTTTATACCAGTAGAAAATCACAGAAAAAAGTTAACTTTCTTACTTGATTAATTTTGCAACTTTCTATACATGTGGGCAAAACGGTATGGGGAAAAGGAAAGTCTGTGGCCCCATGAATCTTAAAAATTGGATTTGAAACTTTAAAAAAATTCTTGTGGTATTCTCCACTTATATACTCCAATTGAAGGTCTGCTCGCACATCTCAGACACATGCAGACCAAAACTACAATTGTGCACATACAGGGTAGCCTGGAGAAAGTCCCTCCCCTCCACCTCCTGACCCCGCTACCACAACAGTCCACTTACACCTCTCTTCTCCCTCTTCAGCCTGTGGATGCAATTGTAGTTTTGGTCTGTGTGCACACCAGAGGTGTGCAAAGTAGGGGTATGCACAGTAACTCTCTTTCATTTTTGTTATTACTTTCATTTTTATTATTAAGATGTCACTCGTTTTCATTAATTTTATTTTGTTAGTCTTTGTTTCACTTTCATTATTGATTTCCATTGGTTTCAATTGAAATCACAGTTATGGTTGTAACATTTTTGTTTTTCATCTGCTTTGGATGAATCTAGGCAAGATTGTTCCCCCAGCGTAGGACATTACATGTAACAAATTTCAGAAAGATTGGGCCAAGGGATTCAATATTAGAAGCAGTTGACATTTGTTATTTTACTGAATTCTGTGTACACCTTCCTGGCGGTAACATTTTTGTCTCCCATCCAATTTGGAATTAAACTTGGAAAGATTATACCCCTCCCCAAGGTTACTAATCTCTGCCAAATTTCAGAAGCAGCATATAAAGGATCCTGTTATAAGCAATTTACTTGTAAATGTATTTCTGTCTGTAATGTCTTTGTATTCCAGCCAGTTTACATCAAATCTGGAAGGTTTGTATCTTAGACATTCGGAATCATCTCTGCCAAATATCAGAAAGATTTGATGAAGTGTCCTAATGTTGTACTGCACTGCATCTTCAGAGAATGAGCCTATGCCAGGGTTTCTCTTATGTTTGTCACTGTGGTACAAGATATGTTTGTGATGCCAATTAGCCAGCAGAAATGTCACCCATATATCATTCTGTGCTTTCACCACCACAACCCCTCTCCCTCACTTGTTATTGGGAAGTTGGAAGCATCTTAATTCCTTTTCCACTGTGCTGCAGGATGTGATTGTGATGGCAATTGGCCAGTCTGTATGTGTGAACTATGTCTCCTGATTGCTGGAATGCTATCCCCCTGCCCTGCTGCCTGAAGTTACAGTTATGTCCAGGCGTGGCTCCCCTTCAGGGGCGTTGGGGGCGTTGACCCCCCAAGCGCCCCGACAGGTGCCCCCACTCAAAGTAATAATAATAATAAAAAAAACTTCCCGCCGCTTCCCCGCCGCCCGCAGCAGCCTCTGCGCCTTGCCTTTGCAGAGCCAAGGCTGCTGCAGCGCTGTGGTCAATTTCATGTCAGTTTCACACTGAAACTGACCACAGGACCGCTGCAGCAGCCTCCGCTCTAAGCAAAGGCAAGGCAGAGGCTGCTGCAGCTTTACTTCCCTTCTGGCACCCACTCCAGAGGAGTGGGTCCCAGAAGGCTCAAAAACCAGCCGCCCAAAGCGTTTTCCTATGGAAAACGCGATT
>QEPC01012039.1:951590-964213 GCA_003113815.1 Sphenodon punctatus | reverse complement strand
AAAAAACCAGTTTTGGCATCCCCCCGATCATCAAAGGGGCTCAAAACCGGTTTTAAAAAATGCGCATTATTTAAAAACCACATTCAAAACGGTTTGGGCTTTTACACGATCATGGCAAATGCGCATTTAAAACGGTTTAAGTGTTTAAACGAGCATTAAAACACGCGCATTTTTCACCAATCATGCGCAAATTTGTCTCGTCTAAAAGCGGCCTTAGACACCCAAGTCTAAGTGGAATTGGTTTCTACTAATTTCCATATGCTCCTTTAAAAAACAAAACCCAAACCTATTCTTTCCCCACCTGCCTGAAAACTCTATTGCAACAGCTCATAATTTGCTGCATAAACTTATGTAGATATACATGCGCACAAACTACTTACATCATTCATGTCATCCTTTGCATTGTAATAGATGATATCATTAGTCTGTGGGAGAAAAGGAAGAGAAATCAGTGTATTTATTAAACATATATATATATATATATATCCCTAATTTTCAAGTTGCTTCAGCATTCCTCACATATCCAAATAGTTTTTCTTACAGGATAGGTCTTTTTTTGGACAGTCTTCTTTTTGCATCAATAAAAATATAGAAATACGAAACAGATGAATTAAAGGTTGATAAGTAAACAGATGAAAAATATATTCTATGCTTTAAAAACCCATTGACAATGAAAGATTTAATGGAGACATTTGTTTTGAAGATGTATGAAGAATTCACTACGCAAAGTGATGTTGTACTCCCCAAAAATCTATCAAGGGAAAGACCATTTATCCTTGTAGGATGTCGGGCGGTTACACCTGGTGTGTGGGGATTGGATTTATGTAGCTAGCTGAATTCTTGCAGTGAGCTGTAGTACACACATGCACAAAGCCTGCTAGCAAAGTCTGAGAAAACGCTCTGACCAAAGCCAGAACTAACCACAAACAAAGAGCAGGCCCAAAGAACAGCAGCTTATACCTACCCTATTGATCAGCACTAAAGCAGATCCAACCTACAAGGGTAAATTAGTTATTAAATCATTGCTGTGCATATTTCATTCTTCAGGCCCAACAGTCAAAATGAGCTCTTGGAACATGCATGAGAAGGACAGTTGTGGCATGCAATGAAACATACTGCTGCAGCTGACAAAATGTAACATTTTATTCTAACAGTGTGGTTGGTTTGCACAACTTTAGCTACTGTTTTATTACCACACTGGGTGTTTTCGGATATGATGCTGGCACCCAGATTAATCTGCTTTAGTGCTGATTTATCTGGGTGCCAGCATCACGTTTGAAACTAAACGCCAGATGTAACCGTGCTCTGGCTTCCAACCATGGTGGAGTTTAGCCCAGCTGTCACATGGGGAAATCCCTAAGTGACAGTCCAAGCTAAACTCCACCATGGTCAGGAGCCAGCTGATGGACACGGAGTAAAGCTGGCTATCATGTCTGATAAACCACTTTACTCTCCCTGGCCTGGAGCGGCGACAGGGGCCGGGAGCCACGGTGGCTTTCATTGGCCACCCATCAGCTGGGGAGAGAGGCGCTGCATGCAGAGCAGGGGTGGGGATGTTCAGACGCACGTCAGTGCATCTCCCTGCCCCCTTCCTAGCCTGGGCCACTGTCACATTTCTCTAACTGGGGTGAGGACTGCCTCCACCGCTCGGAGACATCTGGCAGAGGCAGCCAATCACATTTGAAAGCACCCTCTGAATCTTGTAAATAATGTGTTTTTGGGTGGGTTTTTACAGTTTGCTCTCAAAAAATAGCATTATCGTGAAATGTAATAAACGGCACTATTTACGGTGCTTTTCCTCCAAAGGTCTCAGTGTTTCATAAGAAAATTAACTTTAATCTCACAACATCCTTGTGAACTAGAAAGCATCATCTCCATTTTGCAGATAAAAAGAATGAGCATAGAAACTGGGCCTGCAACACGTACACACTGCAATCAATAGCAAAGGTTCCAACAGCTATAAATGGACACCGAAGAATGGGCATGAATGTCTTGATCCAATAAACTAATTAAGCATGTCTTTACTTATTATATGTGCATCTGGCACAACCAGACCAGATTTGGGAAGGCTGGGGCCCAAAACGCACCACCTGCACATATGCTCTAGCTATACTAGGCACATCTGTCTAGTGATGTGGGGGGGAAGTGAGGGAAGGGTCGGCCAGCAGAACCTAAATGATGATACCTATCAATAGTCCCTATTTAGGAGGTACAGTTTCTCTTTGGGTGCTGAATCCCACTGTCCCTCTTTCCGGGGTTGAAGTCCCTTGCTTAGGAGAGAGAGGCTCTGGGTATTAACAGATGAGAAACTAGCCAACTGGAGTCTAGGGTCACTCCGTGGAGCCCCCACAAAGCCCCCACTCGCCGGTTACATATTTTACGCATGTCCAGTTCATCATATGATGAACTGGACAGATGGGCAGGTATTCTCCCCACAGCACTCTGCCTGCTTTCTGCACCACCAAGATGTGGTCACTCCCCAGACCGCTCTAGGCGCTCCAATTGTGACTCTATGGACCTGGCAGACGTGCATGCACTCTGATAGGAGGTGGCCACATGGGCACACATTCACCTACAACAGCCAGAATTTGCCTGCAAGGCAGACTCCACGTTCGCCAGGATGACGCCACAGGGTGGGCAGGTGGCGGGAGAACATCTAGCAGCCGCCTGACAGGCAGAAGGGGCTAATTTGAGCTACTGTCTCATCTGTTTTCACCCAAAGAGACCAGTATTCAAGCCTCAGACACCTCTTTTCTGGTCATTTCCCATGGAAAAAAACCCACTTAGAGGACAATGGAATGACAAAAAATGAAGTGGAATGAAAAGCAGGATAACTTCTGTCCTGTTATACATTTGGAACATTGGAAGGTGTGGCTGCATGCAAGTGTATGGTGGGTGGAGATTATTTTTTGAGGGACAGAGCTTATCCACTGATGGGACAGGGCTTGACCCTCTTTGACCACTGGGTATGTTGGGAGCCATGAATGAATGTGCCCAGCACCCTACAAGAAGTCTCTAGCACAACGTCACCGTGCCCCAAAGTAATCAGTGTAGCATATTGGGTAAGGTGTTGAACTTTGACCTATGATATCAGAGTAGTTTTATCTCTAATAGTGAATCTCTTATTCATGATTATTATTCTCTTTATCGGACAAGCAGCTGAATGTCTGCACTGGCGTAAAGCTACAATGTAGTTCAGTTCAATTCAGGATCATTTAGGTTAAGACTTGGTTCATTTCGGGTTTGGAATTCATTTAGTTTGGGGTTGTCTGAATGTGGGGTTCAATCAAACCCACCTGGACCGAACAACATAACTCAACTGAACCAAACTAACGGACAAAACAAACTGACGACTGAACAGAATGAAATCAAACTGACGACTGGACATTATCCGACCTAGTGAATTTGACCCTGGGACACCACCATTTAAAGCTGCCTCCCTCCCCTGAGGGCAGCAGCCCTCAGGCAGTGCCAAAAGGGCACTGACTGTTTTGTGGCCGTTGTGAGACCAGAGCGAGGCCCGCGAGGACCCTGTTCCAGTGACAACATCCGTGCAACACAGCCTCTTCCAGCTGTCGCTCGCATCGCCACTGGCAATCACTCGGACTCTCCCATGCCATCTGCAGGCCTGGTTATCCCCTCTGCTGCCGTGAATACCGACCCCTGGAAAGTCTCCGCTTATCTCCCTCACTCCCTCACCCTCCATCGCTCCTCTCCTTCTCCCACTTCTGCTGTCTCCTCTGCTTCTCTCCCACTCTCTCCCCCCAAACTCTTTCTCCAACGGGCGGCATAAAAATGCTAATAAATAAGTAAATAAATATATATATAAATAAATAAATAAACCTCCCTGCCCCCTATTTTCCCCCTTGACTATTCTACCCCCTCCCCCTCACCCCCCTTAACCATTCCCTGCAAGCCTCTCCTCTCCTCCACCCACCCTTACACAATACCTACAAGCCCCATCGCTCCACATCCCCAACCTCATCCACATTCCCTGCCTTCCCCCCTGATCAACTCCCCTTCTCCTGCTCCCTCTGGAACTGCCACTCTTCCATTAACAAAGCCCCCTTCATTCATGACCTCTTCCTTTCTCACCACTTTTAACTCCTTGCACTTACTGAAACCTGGATCTCTCCCTCTGACTGTCACCTCTGCCACCCTGTCCTCTGGAGGCCTTTCGTTCTCTCATCAGTCCCGCCCCAAAGGCCGGGGTGGTGGCATGGGCCTTCTCCTTGTCGACCCCTGTCGATTTCCCCTTCCCCCTCCCTCTCCTTCCCATCCTTCAGGGAGTAGAGACTCTGTGCATCTCTACTCCTCCCTTCACCTTCATGTCGCTGTCACCTACCACCCCCCTGGCCCTCTTTCCTCTTTTCTCCCGGACTTTGAATCCTGGCTTACCTTCTTCCTCTCTGATGATACCCCCTCTCTCATTCTTGGTGACTTCAACATCCATGTTGGTTGATGCACCTTCCCAGCTGTCTATGTCCTGCTATCTCTCCCTAACCTCCTCCTTTGATCTCCGCCTCTGGACTGATTCCCCCACCCACACCTACGGCCAATCTCTTGACCTCATCTTCTCCAGAAACTGTCCTGGTCCTGACCTCTCCTTTGACCTTTGTTCCATGTCCGACCATTACCTCACTTCCTTCAACCTCTCCCACCAACCCCCATCTTCTTCCCCAAGGCTCTGTCCTGGGCCCTCTCCTCTTCTCTATCTACACCCTGTCCCTTGGCAAACTCGTTGCCTCCCACGGCTTCCAATATCACCTCTATGCTGACGACACTCAACTCTATCTCTCCACCCCCTCTCTCTCCCCTTCTGTCCAAGCTCGCCTCATCAACTCTCTCTCTGATACCTCCATCTGGATGTCCCAACGTCAGCTCTTACTGTTCTGTAAAGCACCAGGTACACAGCTGGTGCTATACAAATAAATAATAATAATAATAATAATAATAATAATAATTTGGAATAGAGCCCTATACCACACTTCTGTTGGATAGTCCTTTTGTCTCTAGATCACAGTTCAAATCCTATCCTTAGCCATGAACTTACTGAGGATGTAACTCTCTCAGCCTTGTGGAAGTAACTTTCTCAGCCCCAGTTCTCCATCTGCAAAATGGAAATAATTTTACAGGTTTATTGTGACTGTGAACTAGATAAGGGCTGTAACGCACTTTGAACACTGAAGGTGATATATAAATACTAAGAACAATAATGATTACCAATAAAAATGGACTTGCTGGATAGATCACTTTTGCCTTAGGTCTACTGGCAGGCTATTGGGTTTTGCTATGGTGGGCCTCTCATTCTGGAATTTGCTCTCCACAGATACCCATCTCAGTTCTTCCCTCCTCACCTTTAAAAAACAGCTGAAGACTTATTTATTCTCTGGGTAATTTTATGATCCACAGAGGGTGAGACAAAGGGTGTAACATTCATCAAGATGCGAGGTCTCAGGTGTACGTGCTTGGCGTGGTTACATTGATAATTATGGCTGACTGGTCCATGTGGTGAGGATATGAGTACAAAGACCTCAAGTAACAGAGTGTACTAGATGGTAGGTATCAGCAGGAATAATAATAATAATAATAATAATAATAATAATAATAATAATAGTTTATTTAAGTGTATAGACAAAGTCATTACACTAAGGACACACAAACAAACATATACACCAACCAAACAATATGCAACAAAGTCAAAATCCAGACATAATAAATAAGACAAAGTCATCACAGAGATCAAGGGTCCTAGTGTCCCAAAGACTCCCTCCCATCTCCACCTGACGTAGATACCTTCCTAGCCACCCTCAATGCAAGTACCTTAAAAGAAACCAGGCCACTTTCTTTGCCATAAATTCATCCTGCCCCGACAGAAGCATCGTCAGGGCCTGCTGGTCAGGTCTAGATAGCCATATAATAGTATAGGAGGAAATCCATTTGGTGCGGAGGGCAGCATACAATTCACAATGACCAAGAGTGTCGACCACCCCCAGGGGGCAATCACATACACAAGAAGACAAATGCCTCCCCTGGAAGTGGCCTTCTGTCACTCCAGAGGGAAATACCCCCATCCTTGCCATTGTGAAGCACCTCTGCACACAGGGGGTCAGATGGAACTGCAAACATGGGGGCAAAAAAAAGGGATGCTCATATAGCCCTAACACTGGGGTCAACAAAGTCCTACACCTAAGGGAGGCCACCTCCTCTTGTACGGTGATGTCAGCCAATCTTTGATTGAAAAGATTCCTAATACCCCCATAACTCAGGGAGTATAAACTTTCCAATGGGAGGCCCATACACATAGCTTAGCCCTCACCTGAGCAACCCAAAAATTATCCTCTGTAAGTACCAGAGTATCCAGTGGGGCAGTTAAGACAAAATGAAGCTTCAGCCAATAGCCTACAGCTATATGCCACACCTGGGCCTTAACAGGAGTAAAACTGCATTCCCTGCGTAGAGCAATACTGGGAGCATGATTAGGCAAAGCTAGAAGTGATCCAAAAAATGTGGTCTGCACTCTTTCGAGACCCATAGTCCTCCCAGCCAACCAAAATTGGGCCCCAAAGAGGAGTTGCCCGAGGCATTTAGCCTTGAACACCTTGGTATCAGCAGGAGTTAGGAGAGGGAAGCGAGGAGTTGGGGAGGGCAGAGCAGAAGAGGTGGGTCTTGAGGAGGAATTTGAAGGTACGAAGGGAGGGGGCGAGGTGGATGTGGGCAGGGAGGGAGTTCCAGGCATGGGGGGCCACTAGGGAGAAGGGACGAAGGTGGTTAGGGGAGCAGGGGAGGTGTGGGAAGGTGAGAGGAGACAGAGGAGGAGCAGAGTTCACGGACTGGAGTATGGAGGAAAATTAGCTCAGAGAGGTAGGGGGGAGCAAGGCTGTGAAGAGCTTTATAGGTGAAGACTAGGAGCTTGTGCAGAATTCGTTCAGGAAGGGGGAGCCAATGAAGAGAGGAGAGGAGGGGCTGCACGTGGTCAAAGCAACTGGTGAGGTGGAAGACCCTGGCAGCAGAGTTTTGGACGCAGATAAGGGGAGAAATGTGAGAGTGGGGGAGGCTAGTGAGAAAGAGGTTACAGTAATCGAGGTGAGAGATGACCAGGATATGAACAAGGGTTTGGGCAGAGGAGACAGAGAGAAAAGGGCGAATCTTAACAATGTTATGGAGGGAGAAGCGACAGTATTTGGCAACAGAGTTGATGTAGGGTTTAAAAGAAAGGGGTCAGTCAAAGATGAAGCCTAAACTACGGGCTTGGGGGATGGGAAGGATGGTGACCCCGTCGATAAGGATCAACAGGGAGGAGAAAGAGGAAGGATGTGAGGGGGGGTAGATAAGGAGTTCAGTTTTAGCGATGTTGAGTTTGTGTTGATGTTGAAACATCCAGGTAGAGAGACAGATGGTGAGCGAGCTTGAGCAGAAAGAGAGAAGTAATATATAGAGAAGGAATATAGAGAAGGAATATAGAGAGAGATTTGAGTGTCATCAGCATAGAGGTGATTGGAAGCCATGGGAGGCAATGACTTTGTATTTTATATTTTATGTGTATTTTATATATTTCTGTAAGCCATCCTGAGCATTGAGGGAAGGATGGGATAAAAATTGATTAAATAAAATAAAATAAATAAATACTTTTGTATTATTGTATTTTATCACTGAAGTGTTTTGAGTGCCATTTGGCATAGGGGTGGCGCTATCAAAAAAAATGATTATATCCTCATCATCATTCTTCTTCATCTCCTTGCCTTAATTTCTGTATCTTTTAAATGGGGATAATAATGTATGCCTTTCTTTGTATAGCACTTTGAGACTCAGACATTAACTGCATGGGAACTATGCATAAAGAGTATTGACTCTTAACAAGAGTGAAGGGAATTATGAGGTACTTTACGTGATAAAAAAATGTTAATAACTCTAATTCAAAATTCTTTTCCCATTAGGATACATTTCTTTTCTCATTAAAGCTGGCTTTATAACCAAATCTGGGATGTTAAACCAAAACATATCATTTTGCACAGACATGTAGGGAAACTCCATTTACCAGTAGAGACCAAAGCTAATTGCTAGTTCATTGATCTCCCTCTATATCTTGGTGGTTTCTATGCAAAAGGCAATTTGTGAGTTAGAATGCGGTTTCCAAGGAAAGATGAACAAATAAAATTTTCAATTTCCTTTAAATTCTGCTAGTTTGTGCATATGTTGCTACGTATGAGTGCAGAAAACCTGTTGGTATGGTCCAATGAAGAACAAATGTTTTATCGTACATAGTCCTTACTTCCACAACACCACACAATATTCTTACTCTGCAAAAACAGAATTTTATTTTATACAATCTTGGGCAAGTAGTCATCTTCCCTGGGTGCAGACACATGAGCTGCCATAGGCAGGCTACCACATTTGGTTCAGCCTTAACTCATTCTGGGCAACAGGACCATGCAATGCAGTACATCATGAGGCTGACTGCCGCCAGATGTTCTTCCCACCTTGTAGCGGGGAAAACAGCTGGCTGCTATGTGATGCATCCTCAGAAGAAGGCTGAGGACATGTCATGTACCAACCTAACCCCAAATGGAGTAATGCTACCCTAGGCATGACAGCCTGTGTGCTGGAGCCCCTTCTTTCTTGTCGTAGAGCAGGGCTCTGAGCACCGGGTGCCATCGCCGGTTGCATGCTGCCACGTTAAGCTGGGGACGGGATTTTGGTCAGGCTAGGGGAGGGAAGTGGACCAAGGCTGGGCCAGGCACCTGCTCATGTGGCTGGTGCCTTTGCCCGCTCTGACCATGGCAGGAGATTGGTGAGAGGCCTGCCCACTCGCATTGCCCACAGAAGAAGGGGGGGTGGGGGATCATCTGCCCAGCTCCCTGCGTTTGCCCTACATGGGGCCTCAGAGGGATCGGGCTCTCTGAAACTCACAGGGCTGCACCCCCTATTGCTTTCACAGTGACCTTTATCTCCTTCTAATGAAAGTAAATGGCAAAAGATCTGTTGATTTAGGTGTTGCTGGATCAGGCTGCATTTGCACAAAATCCTGAGTCTATTAAAAAGAAGCTTTGTGAAAAACTATACAAACACTAAGGGGGATGTTAGTCATCCCTTTGTGGAAGGAAGAAAAGATGAAGATACATTCACATGACCATCTATGGGTAAGAACAGACATGCGCCTTAACACTTCTTTAACATTTCTTGTGCATGTTACAAGGCTGCACAGGGCACCAATACAGCCCTGCAACATGAATAACAAATGTTAAAAGGGTGTTAAGGTGGAGCTACAGTGAATGTCTGTTTTCACCCTGTGACTGCTCTGATTAGAAGTGAAATGTGCCTGAGAGGCTGCTGCCTCTGTGGATCCTGCATAAGGTGGATATTGAACCATCCTACCTCCTGCCCCTGGGCTATTAATGAGCTGATGGCCCATTATGCATTAGTGGATATAGCCTCACAATTCCTGTTCCCTGACTGCATATCTCTGACACTAATGGCTATTGAGAGCTATTATCATGGTGTTTGATGTAAGGCTGTTTTCCCACTCTGACTTTTGGAAGCCTGTATGTTGTTTGGATTGTGGCCTAACACTCCATTCATTCATTTATTCAAGGACGTGACCATTGATCATTGTCCACAGAACCAGACAGTTACAACAAAAATAAAACAATAATACATAACAACAATACACAACACTAATATGATAAAATTAATAAAAAGGAATAAAAGGGAGCAGCCGACCACCAAAAATAGACTCTCCAGCGAGCCTAGAATAAGTTTACAAACTTAAAATTAGGTATAGTTTAAATATACAAAACATCGTATAAATTTAACTCATAACAGCCCAGCACGCAAGTTTTCACCCCACAAATTTACCAGGCGGAACTCTCAAATAGATACAGACAGCACCTAGCACCTATTGGGCTTGGAAGGACAGGAACTTCCGACGTGCATTAAGAGCACAGACCAAAAAGGTCATAACTGCCTGGGTCACCTCTTTAACAACATCCACCAGGAGAAACCGTGTCAACTCGTCCGGGGTACGCCCGGACAGATGGACCAGAAAAAGTGGCCTAACACTGCTTTTAGACAAGGGTGCTGAAAGCGCCTCTGGAGCCACGCGTTAACAGAGAAGCCCCGCCACGCTGCCAGAAGTGACATGCTCCCCGTTGACCTGAAATTTGAGGTCTCCAGAATGCACCTCTGCAAAGTGCCATGTCTCCAGTCGCTGCCATTGCCGGCAACAGGGAGCACGTTACTTCCAGCAGCGCGGCATGGCTTCTCTGTTAACGCGTGGCTCCAGAGGCACTTTCAGCGCCCTTGTCTAAAAGCCGTGAAAGTCTCATTTTCAAAGTTACTTTTAGTTAAATGTTTACTCCTATATAACTTTGAAAATGAAATTCAGCTTTTAAAAAAGATCGCTTGTTTCTGAGAAATTCTACCCAATATATTTTGTTTTTTTCCCCCTCTGCATATGTTTTTAGTTTATCCCCTTTTCAAACAAATAAAAATGTGGAATATCAGACTTCTTTCCTTCTTTTTAAATCTATATCAGGGGATTTCCTTTAATGCCCACTGTCATTTCAATTTGACCTAAACAACTAGAAAAACTAAGGATCATTCCTGAATGACACTCTAATAGATATAGCATATGGTCAAATTTAACCAAGCTGAAAAGATAAGGAAAGAATTATGTCCTGATTGAGTGTTGAGTTATCATTTAAAAAAAAAAACCTCTATTGTTCTTTTTGCAGATAGTACCTTCAGAAATTATAAACCAATAGAGATACATTGTATCTCTCAGTGTACTTGATATAGCAAAGATGACTTGCACTGTATTATGATATACTGAAGTCGGCAAAAGCTCTAAAACTGGATTCATGGATCATCCCTTAGAGGACCATTTTTCATAATTTAACTATCAGCAAATGACAAGAACAAATTGTTGTGTTTCTGATTTTCAAAGTAGTTTAGTTATTTATTAACTACTTGGTATGGAGAATTTGACTCGACCTAATATACACCAATACAATAAACTAGCATCAGGGAAGTTAAGAGATTTTTTTGTTTTCCCCAGCAAGGCTAAAGCCCAAGATTGATGTCTCCTTCTTCTAATAATGTTTTGGAAGAAAAGCCAACTCAACTACATATCACCTCCCTATTCATGAAACAGGGACTTTGTGGTAAATATCTATGTCATACGGTTGTGGAGGAAATATCTTCATCTGATTTCACATTTCTTTTTTTAAAAAAATCCTGTACTAGGGTCTTCATGGTTTTGCATACAAGTGAGTCATTCACAGGAATGAAATTACAGTACTGTAATTTTACATTCTTTAACAACCAACCTAAGAAATAGGAACAATATAATATCACTTTTCTGGTTGTATAGATTAACCTCAGCCTGACAGAGCTTCCTTGGCCCCATTGACTCCTAAAGTCATATTTTTGGACTGGTGTTATAATTTCTGCCATTTACATCAGTGTCTTGGTTCTATATGACAGGGGCGTCAAGGTGATCAAGTCTGCAGATGATACAAAGTTATTCAAGATAGTTAAGAATGGGCATGGACTGCGGAGACATACAGGAGGATCTTTCAAGACATAGGCTGCTTGCACACACAGTGGGAGGTGGGGGACTGCCACAAGCTGAAAACACGGCAGGGGGATCACATGAAGTCCTGCACATGTGTGCAGGGTTTGGGCATGATTAGCCTGTATCTGCTGTGTTTTCAGTAACAGGGGACAGGGCTGAAAATCCACAAACTAGGCAACTAAATGGTAGGTGAAATTTAATTATGAAAAATGCAAAGTGCTGCACATAGGGAAATATAGCCCAAACTAACACAATTCTGGGTTCTACATTGGTTACTACTCAGGAAAAGGGTTTGGCAATCAGTGTGGACAATTATCTCTCTCTTTTTCACCTAGGTCCTGCAGTCTTGGTGCTTACCCAGTGCCCGGCTGCCATTGAGGACTGGATGCTGGTAAGCCAATTGAAGCTGAATCCAGACGTCACCAAAGTGATGATGTGTCAGCCAGCTATGTGACCTGGGAGACATATGGACCCCCCTACTATTGATGGGGTCCACTCTCTTGTGGTCACTGAGATTTGCAGCCTTGGGGTGCTATTCGATCTACTCCTGAGCCTGGATAGTAAGACTGCAGCAGTGGACACTGGCCAGGAGTGTTTTTCACCAATTACATCTGGTGAGAAGATTGTAAACTTTATCAGATTCTGATTTGGCAACCATCGACCATGCTTTCAGAACATCAAGGCTAGACTACTGCAATGCACTCTACATGGGGCTGCCCTTGATGACTGTTTGGAAGCTGCAGTTTACTTATTTATTTACTTATTTATTCAAATGTATATGCTGCCCTTCCCACTCAGGATAGCTTACACCCTCAGGGTGGCTTACAATAATAGAAAAACAATAAAAAATTGTGCAATAAAACACTCCCTCCCCACAATCCTCCCCAATAACCCAACCCTCATTCCAGCCCGCCAAATGCTATTCTAAATAAAAAGTTTTACACTGCCTCTGGAAGATGCTCAGACTCAAGTAAATCTCCCAGACAACGGAATTCTATAAAATTGGGGCAGCAACCGAGAACACATTCCTGTGCATCCCTGTCCTATG
>QEPC01012039.1:925406-951490 GCA_003113815.1 Sphenodon punctatus | reverse complement strand
TTTATTGATACAACAAATAGTTGATACAATTACAGTTTTCCCATAAGACATAAAAAAAAGAATCCGATCTACAAACAAAAGTCCATCATCCAATTCCTTACATAGTAATTCACATAATATTCTCCCCACTTTAAAAATCATTCCCACCCTGAGCTCTATAGAGGCATTATGATATTTTCAGTTTTATTCTCTATCCCTTTATGAATAATTCCTCACATTGTTTTTTTTTTTGATTGTGCCACACATTGAGATGAGCATTTCAGTGTATTTTCCACAATGACTCAAAAGTCCTTTTCTTGAATGGTAACTCCTAATTTAAAACCCAGCACTGTGTACATATAGTTTGGATTATTTTCCCCTAAGTGCATCATTTCCCACTTGTCAACATTAAATTTCATCTGTCATTAGATGCCCACTCAGTCTCGCAAGATCCTCCTGCAATTCTTTACAGTCCGCTTGCCTTTTAACTACCTAGAATAACTATGGGTGTTTTTAAATGAGACGTATCCACGCATGGCCACTCATTAACCATGCATCCAACTGCTCTTTTGAAGGTGAACATTTTCTAAAAGCTATGAGTCAAACTTTGCACAGTATTTGCTTTCTTCCACCAAGCATACTGGAGTTCAGTCTTCTTTCTTTTTCTGGGCTGCACAAATTCATCATTTAACCACACTCATTACGACAATGCCTAGATACAGCTTGAGAGGTTTATTTATGTCATAAAACAGTACCACGTGGTTTCAGGAACTGTATTCTTTTACAATAAAAAATGAATACTGATTAAGCACTGATTTGCTCTCTTCTTATTGGCTTATTAAAAAGTTTCAACGGAACAACAGGTGAAGCTGAAAACGGCTGCCAAATGTCTAAGAAATGTTGCTAAATAATTTTTTGTATAAAACATTGATAATCTATTTTAATTTCTGTAGACATATCTGTTTTTGTTTGGATACCTCACTTTATCTGACGTATACTAGTCAGACACAGTTAGATGTTAAAGAAAGCCACCTCTGACCTACCATAAAAAACTAAATTGTTTCCATATCCCAAGGACTCGCTAAAAAAGTGTTTCAAGGTACATAAATTTCTCTGGTTTGTAAATTAAATTGAAACACATGTATACACACACAAATTATTTTTCTATTCATATTTTATGTCAGGAGTGGGCATAGTTCCCAACTTCAAGAGCCAAAATGTTCCTATGGCTGAGAGCCACAAGACACATTGTGTGGTCCAGNATGTCAGGAGTGGGCATAGTTCCCAACTTCAAGAGCCAAAATGTTCCTATGGCTGAGAGCCACAAGACACATTGTGTGGTCCAGATTCCTTTGAAGAATCTCCCAGGCTGAGTTTCTCTCGCTTTGTGATTGGAGGGAGAGCTAGTGATCTGTGACCCCGGCTGCTGAAATTCTGAAGACCAGCTGTGATTTAGCTGCAAACACTCAGGTACAGTAAAATCAAGACACAGGCCAATAAGGTAGTATGGGTCCTAGGACTGCCCTGGGAAAGAGCTGTGCTTCAACTGCCCAAAAACCAAGTGTGGCTCCCAAGTCACAGTTTGCCCACCTGCATGATGCTTTTGCACTGCTAAAATGTTAGACAAACAAAAATAAAGAAAACATGACTTAAAAAAATTATTTCCTCAGTTCTCTGAGCCAAAGCTCTGAGTTGTTTCATCTCTGTACAGGCATCTTGCACAAACACAATTTAATAAACTTAAAGTTTTAGTTTACAACCAAGTATAATGTAAGCTTTAGCCCTGAAGATTGTGCAGTTTCTGGAGGGGAAAGAAAGTGGGTATATTAAAAATAGACTATAAAATAGTCTTTTGTATAAATAAAAGAAGCTGAACAAAACCCTATTTTTTTACTATGATTATTCTAGAAATGTCAATAAGCACTACTCGAGGGATCTTCTCGAGGAGATTTGGGGGGACAGAACATTCGTTGAATGGATGGTGCTGGCATTTACAAGGTTAAAAGACTATGTCAGAAAACGGGCTGGGTTTTTTCATTCCGTTTTTAATTTTTTTTAAATGATTTGTGGGAATAATTATGATTTGCAGTTAATCTAGTCAAGTCATTGATATCTCTAGTTGAATAAGGCTTAGAAACTTATTATAAATTAAACAAAGAACATAGCTGCAAAAAACCAATTCTGACAATTTCACTAAGTAAGAGCTGAAGATGCTAGCATGTCTGGAGGAAGCAAAATGCTAGCTAGTTACAGACTGTCTTAGGGGCGCTTGACTGAAAGAAGAATTTTGCCTCATTATGTTCCTTTATATATAGGCCAGATCTAAAATCCATTTAGAAGCCACACACACACACACACACACACAAGTTTAAGATTTAGTTAGATGTTTCGGCTTCCACCTTTATCAGTAACAGAGTTAGTTTTTAAATGAGGTACTGTAAGCTAAGGTGACAGTTCTAAGAACTCTGAGGATAGAGAGAGTTCTCAGGTAGGTGACATCTGATATGTAGTTGCGAGAATGCTATAAACAATACAAGAACGGATTAAAGTTCACATATCACCCTCTAAGTTAAGACCATTGGGTGTTAGGGTGTCAAACCTGTAAATCCAGAAGTTTTCTCTAGCGTTTAACGGTCCAGGGTTGGATGGTTTTTCTATTCAAAATATTTCTAAGTCAGAGAGGGTGTGATCTGCTGAGTTAAAGTGTCTTGCAACAGTTTGCTCCAGCTTTTTTGTCACACTAGCTGATTTGTGGTTTCTGGTCCAGGTACGGAGGTCCGTGGTTGTTTCCCCAACATACTGCATGTGGCATCTTGAGCATTTGCATTCTATCACATCATTGCTAGACTTGCAGGTGATGTTCTGTTTGATGTTATAGGGCCTACCAGTTCTGCTTTTGAACGTGGCAGGTGATGCAACATTTGGATCCACAGTGATGTGATTCAGGGTTGCTAACAGGTGATTTTAGTTCAGAACTAACAAGTAATTTACATAGATTTGAAGGTTGGCAAAAAGCAAAGAAAGGAGGATGGCAGATGGTTTTCTTTAAGACGTAGTGAATTAGCTACTAAGGGGTAGCTTTCCTTAATTGCCAGGCAATACTTAGGAGGTACTGGATGAAAGTCTACCACAAAAGGGATGCAGTGCTGCTAGCAAGTATTTATCTCAAATACTTGCCCGGTGGATGTTATAATCAATGACATGGAGAGGATATCCGGTTTAGAAAATGCTCTTTGGTTCATTGGAGGTAATTTAAGAGCCAAGCTATAAAATATTTTGGTGTGTGTGGGTGTGGGTGTGGGTGTAGGTGTGGGTGTGGGTGTTGGTGTGGGTGTGGGTGTAGGTGTAGGATGGCAAGAACTCCAGTTTGAGTAAAGATGATAATCAGTGGGTTTACTGTACAGATATGTAATTATCTTGTTTTGCTTAATGCTAAAGAGGACATCAAGAAAGGGGATGTAATAATTATCAACGGTGCTATTTCACGTGAATTTAATAGTGGGATGGATGGAGTTGATTTTGTAGCTGCACTTGCAGCCAGAAAGTTAAAAGTAGGACTGCCCTCCATTATAAAGGGTGTTACGGAAGGTCGTTTCATGGGAAGGCATTTGTCTGCTCCCCCATGTGACTNGCCCCCATCCCCCCCTTCCGTTTGTTAATATTAAATAAAGAGTGCGGCCGTTTTAATCCCACTAAGCGTGTCCTCGTCTTTATTTGGGGGTGCGCCGACAATTTGTTGTATTGTGAATGGCACACTGTCTTACGTGTTAAATGGATCTTGCCTCATTTGAACCCATTCTGGAATGATCAGCAGGCATTGGTGTCATTATTGTCTGGGTGGGATGGAATAAAAACCAAGGATGTGGCCTTTTTTCCTTTATAAGGCCTTGGCAGTAAGGAAGGGCAGGTTGTCTATCACAAGTAAGGAAGGTGGGAGGGAGGCTTTCTGACAATTAGATCCTGATCTCTGACCACTACCTGGTACTCTTTGTGTTTTCTTACTGTTTGTATATTTATATTTGTTATTTGTCTTCTTGTGTGATGACTTGTCTACACACTCAAACTATTTATTAATTATTAATTATTAATTATTATTATTATTATTATTATTATTATAAAGGGCAGAACGTAAAGCCCCAATATTTCAGAAACTGCTTGAGCTGTGGTTCTGAAAATGTAACAGTGTGCTGTAATCCTAGAGACCCGAGTCTTTGCAAATTCCTAACAAGTTTGAGCCAGCAAATCAAAAGTTATAGCAATGTATATGTTAATTGCTGGTGGTCAAAATGCAGGGTTTCCCGAGAATTTGTTCTGTGTGGTATCTCCCCCTTTTGAGTTGAACCCTAAAACTTCACAGCTTTGTAGTAATAAATGTTGAGGAAGTCCTTTTGTAGTCTGAATGTGATTGGTGCAAGGAATAACAAAATATTAAAGATTTAAAAATCAGTTCTGCAGGGTTAATGCATGTACGCTAAGATGTTGCTGCTTTGGAGGAAAGTAGCGTGAATAGAGTCACATGACTTGCTCCAGAGGCCACGTTATGAGACTGCTCACTGCAGTCAGTTGCGTGTGAGGCAGTGAAGTAATCCTGGCATGCAGGGAGCTGGAGAGTTATACATTCATCTGATGCAACACCCCACTGTTCCCCCATGCTCACTAGGTGACCAACACCACTTCCAGGTAGGGGAGCCCCCCAAAAGGATAGTCCTGTCCCTGCTCAGCTCCCCAATCCCTCGCAAGAAGCGTCTTGTAACTCGGAGAGGCTGCTCCTGCTGAACTTTATGAGACACTTCTTGCGACAGTCTGGGGACAGGACAATCCTTTTGGTGGGCTCCCTTTCCTTGCAGCAGGGTTGGAAACCTAGTGGGCATGGGGGAACAGAGGGGTGTTGCATCAGGACCCCGCCACTGATCCCAATTCCTTGTTGCTCAGAGCAGGGAGGAATGTACACAGTGACTGGCCACTAGGGATCCCATTTTCCCTGGGGCCATGGTAGGCTTGGCAGTGTCTGGAGAGGGTGGGGATGGGGGAAAGGAACTACGCTGCTCGCTCAGTCCTCTCCCCCCTCACTGGTCCAATGATGCACACATTCCTGCTGCTACTAGTGACACTTCTTCTGCCTCCATGTTTCCTGTCTGGAAATGCCAAGACTACATTTCCCAGCATGCCCACAAAGTGATAGGAAGATGGTGGCAGCCCCCATGTGTGCTGGCATGGGGCCTTTGAGGCTGCAAACAACAGGTTGTTGTTGCTGGCAGTGACATTGCTAGTGGAAGCAATTGATTCTGGGGGAGTGAGTGAGAGAGGTATATGTGCCATGCATGTCTGTGAAAGAATGAAACTGGTTTGTGTGAGAGAGACTGAGTGTGGAGGAGAAAAGTGTGTGTGTACGCGTGTGCGCATGTTTGTGTTAGAGAGAATTACTGAGGGGGGGAGGAAGGGAGTGACTGATTCTATGGTGTGTGAATGAGAGAATGAATAAGTGGTGTGTAGTGTCCTCGCCCCCATGGCTGTCCCCTCTCTCCTTCCTCTCCCCCTACCTCTCCTCTCAAGACACTACAGAAATGTGAGTAGCAGCATAGCCACTGGTGGAGGACCTTGTTTAACACCACAAAAATAAAAAAGGGCATTAAGGCACCAGTCATGGAGCAGTACACAGAGATCCCAGTGCAGGTAACTTAGCTCCTCCTTGGGCAGTGTGCTGTCCCTCCTCTTCCTAGCTATATTTAGGCCAATATGGCCCTCCTCATCCTAGCTATAGTCTAAATCTTAATTCATTTATTAATCACATCACAAAAAACATTGAAATTTTCTAAACAAAAAACCTACAGTTTAAAAAAAAACATTAAAGGTAGGACCATTTCCAAACCAAAAAACTTCCTTCTTAAAAAACATTCCAAAACATATGTTTACTCCTAACGTACACTCAAAAAACCATGAAAATTAATTACAATTCCTATTCCAAAAATATTTAACATACATTACAACAAAAATTAAACATGAAAAAGCATGGAAATTATTTCAAAATTCTCTCTCTGTTTCATTTTTTGCCATCAGCATAAACATAAGGTGTGTACTTAATTCCTTACCATACACACTTTTATTAATATCCATCACTAAACTATAAAATGTGTTCATTATTAAGCATAATTTATCATAATTCAACAAACAATTTTTCCAAATTACCTTAACTCTGTCCTTTCACTCAGATTTGCATTCTATTGAACCGATTCTATACAGTTGTCTACACTAATAGTGTCAACAGTTAATTGTATAAAAAGTGTACACAGTTTGTATACATGTAAATGACAGAGTTAAGTAAGTTTGAAAAAGAAGTTAATCAAATTATGATAAATTAATGCTTAATAATGAACAATTTTTTACAATTTAGTGATAAATATTAATAAGAGTAAGTATGTATGGGAAGGAATTAAGTACATATCTTACAATTATGTTGATGGTAAATAATGAAACAGAAAATGTTGAAATAATTTCCATGCATTTTGGTGTTTAATTTTTTTGTAACGTATGTTAAGTATTTTGGGAATAGGAATTTTAATTAATTTTCATGATTTTTTTAGTGTAAGTTAGGGGGAAATGTATGTTTTTGAATGTTTGTTAAGAGGGAAGTTTTTTGGTTTGGAAATGGTCCTACCTTTAACGCTTTTTGAAGTGATAGATTGTTTTGTGTGTAAAATATAATCCTTAAATTGTTCAAAATTGTCTTTGCCACTAGTTCAGATTACAAACATGTCATTAATGTATTGCCACCATACTAAAGGTGTGTGGGTAGATTCTTCAAGAACTTGTTTGAGTTTACCCATAAAGAAATTGGCATAAGATGGAGTCATATGGATGGATGCCCATAGATGTAACTTGTATTTGTAGGTAGTATTTATCGTTAAAAGTAAAGTTGTTGCAAGTGAGGACCAGTGTAGCTTATAGAGTGATCATTTCTGTGGGAAGTTCTTTAGAAATTCTGCTATTTAAAAAAAAACCTTGAGAGCCTGAATACCATCATATTGTGGCAGGTATATTGGTGTAAAAAGAAGTGCCATCAAATTTTACTAGTATGGTATCATTATTGGGGCTGTTTATTCAAGGATTCAGTTGTAAGTAAGAAATCATTGGTGTTCTTGACATAGAATGGAAGTTTTTGAACTAGATTTTGTAAGTGCAAGTCAATATACAGAGATATCCTTTCAGTACCTGTGTTGTTGCCTGACAGAATGGGCCATCCTGGGTTAATAATTGTATGGATTTTAGGTAACATGTAAAACCTTCCAGGAGTAGGATTTTGGTTGATGAGCAGATCATCAGCTGTATCATCATTCAGTAATTTTCTTTGTTTAAACCCATGTATAGTGCTTGAAATGTGGTCATTAAATCTGGGTTGCTAGAAGCTAGAGAAAACCTCTGAATTTACAGGCTTGACACCCTAACACTCAATGGGTTCAACTTAGAGGATAATACATGAACTTTAATATTTTCTTATATTGTTTATAGAATTCTGGCAACCACATATCAGATGTCACCTGCCTGTGAACTCTCCATCCTCAGTCTTCTTAGAACTGTCACCTTGGCTTACAGTACCTCATTTTAAAAAATCAACTGTGTTACTGATGAAGGCGGAAGCTGAAATGCCTAACTAAACTATCTTAAACTTATCTCTGTTTTCACAGTCATGTATTCTTATACTTATTCCAGTGACTGTCTGCATCCCTCAAGGATCCAGAGCCTGATGACCGATGACCTCAGAGTAAATGGTATAAGTGCTGTCAGCATGATAACATACACCAAATGTTCTAAATATTCTAACCTCCTTATTTTCACTGCCCATTGTTAACATTGCCAACAGTTCATATTTTGCTTCAAATTTAAGTCATAAGCACATCTCGTATAAAGCTATAAAATGCAATAAAACTCTAATACTGACTGCATTGCCATGGCACAGTGCAGTGATTTGAAGATTGGAGCATAATGTGATTATTGCTCTGTTCAAACTTTCTTTATGGAAATAATAGTGGAAATTGGAAACTCATTAGGGAGGAGAAGCAAATGCCTCTTTGTACAATTTCATCCATTAGAGTTGTTATACGATAGTCTTTTGACAACCTTAACTACAAGAATGATTGTGAATTTCCTACTGAACAAACTGTCAGTGAACAATTTAACCATTTATTTAAATATTAACCACTATTACGCTATTGCATAAAAGACAAACATGGCAAGTTAAATATGCTATCAACTCCCCCCCAAATCCAAAAGGGACAGCTGTCAGAACTGAACAAAACACCTATGTAATGCCAAAGAACATACTTTAACCAGCATCTTTAATCAATATATTTAACTGCCCATGTGTCATCAAGACATCATATGATCCTGTGCCCATTGCTTAAAACAATTGGAAAAGTACATACAGAATGCAATGCTATTTACTGAAGTATCTTTTCAGGTAAAATTCCACAGGTCAACTAGGGTTGCAATTCTGAATCAACTGAAGTAAGTGCATTGGTCCTATAGACTTTAATAAAGTGAGAATTGCACCCTAAATACCATGTAGGGATGAAAACTCAGTGACTTAAAAAACTTCTGTTAACCTCTGTCACAAATGAATGCATGTCAGAACAGTAACTGTTGCAGTTGGTTGAAGAAAATTCCTGTTTTAAGTTGTAATAGTTCAATATATGCTAAACTACAAGTGCTATGGTGCATCATGTATGCATCTATAATTAATAATACACTGTGATGTGTGTAGGATTCATAGCTCCAGCCAGGGTTTATGAGGATATATGCCACAGCCTGTACAATTTTACATCCTTAGGCTTTTAAAATTCTGTCGTGGCACAACTAGGATGCACTTTGCTCTTGATACAAACCTAATCAACCTCAAATTGATACAATACCTGGTAAGTGGGGAACTCCTGTTTCTGTCTGCAAAGTGAAAGGATTGGTCATCAAATTTTCTATCATTAACTACACGCACCTTTTGTTTATAATCCTAACAGCATTCATATTAGGAGTGACCGTTGTCTTCCTAGCAGCCGTTAGCCCTGTTAGAATGAGAATATCTATTTCGTATGTTAACTTTATGTGCTCCATCTCAAACTTGTTCTTTACAGCTAGACCAACAAACTGATCAAATGAAGAAAAGCATTAGAGGCAAAGAGGGCCTTTGTACATTTTTAATATTAATTCTTCTGGAAGAAGAAGGCTCCGATATCTACAACATCATAAATCTAGAATGAATTCTGTAAAGAAACTCCTCATTTGCTGATGTATTTAGTCCATCAAGTTAAGCTATTGGATATGTCTATGTCTTATATTTAAGAGATGTTTTGGTCATGTTTTTCTTCAAAGAAAGTAATCTGAAACATTTTTTTTTTTTGCAAGTGGCCTCATTCAATATCATGATCTCGGCATTTTGGAAGGCACATTTCTGTGGGGGCTAGTAAGCAAGTGTTGCACATACGGTCAACTGAAGAAAATGAGCTGCAACTTTATCTATGGGATCACTATTGTGGTCTCAAATTAGGCATACTACTAAGATGACTGGGGTGGATTTTACCAAACAGAATCTCTAATTTTTATTTTATTATTTCCAAAACACTAAAGCTGTAAAACCAAAAATCCAAAGTTGGCCTGAGGCAGGGGGTAAAAGGAGTGATTCTCCAGGCCTCACAATTTCTACAGCTCTGTAGACCTGCCTCCAGGCAAACAGCCTTTAATTCACCCATCACACATGCATACACAAACAGTCCCTTATGTTTCTCTCTCTCTCTTGTGTACTTACACACAGTCCCTCACTTTTCAATCACACTCAAGCTCTCCAACTCTCTCACACACAAACAGCTCCTCACCTATCACATGCGTACACCTAACCCCGCTCTCAAAAACACAGCCAGCCCCCTCACCCACAGAACCAGCCCCTCACTCGTACCACTTATATTCACATAACATAACCAGACCCCTCACTCACCTATCTCTCTGGATGTTTTTAAACATGAGTGGCATGGAGAGGGAGTCAGCGGATGCTGCATGAGACATCCACGCACAGAAAGTGCGTGGCTCCCTGCATGGCTGCCCCGTCCATGGCAGTGGCCACAATGGCCTGCTTCGGGCACTATGGATTTCTCAGGAATGCTCCTTATGTGGCCATGGATGGTTAGTGCACGAATCACAGAAGTGTGCCTCTCCACACAAGGATTCAAACAAGTGGTTTGCCACATGGGTGGTAGGGGGTCATGCATGGAGGCATCTCATAAATAAAAGACCCCTCTCTCTTTCACACACACACACAGGTCCTTTTTGCATGGACGCCTCCCCTCACCCACATGTTCTGGTGGGTGAACGGTGCATTCCTGCGACTACCATGGTCGGAGGGTGGGTCGGTGGGTGTGCATGCTTGCGTCCGCGCTCCACTCACCTCCACCCATCACCCACGCACCGAGCAACGTACACCAATAGTGGTTGCTCCATGCATGGAGATGGGTAAAGGTTGGTGGGTATCTGTGTAATGGGATATCCATGCACCCATCCCCCCACACCACCAGCCCGTTTGAAAAGGCCCACATACAGACACACACCATCCTCAAAAGTACAGTGTTTTGGGGAAAACCGAGGGTCCACAAACAAAAACTTTGTATTCCTAAGCAAGCACCAGACTATCAATTGTTAAAAGGGTATGGCTATTGGGGCAGGGCCATGAAAGTCCCAAATGTTATTTTCAGCCTGGACTCCACAAATTCTAAGGCCATCCATA
This sequence comes from Sphenodon punctatus, assembly GCA_003113815.1. Taxonomy (NCBI): domain Eukaryota; kingdom Metazoa; phylum Chordata; class Lepidosauria; order Sphenodontia; family Sphenodontidae; genus Sphenodon; species Sphenodon punctatus. The sequence continues at coordinate 940,749 of QEPC01012039.1, read as the reverse complement.
GAAAAAACCAAGGCTTCTTCAACTGAAGATTTAGTGAAAAAACACTTTCCCTCTTTGGCAATGCATTACTTGCACTTTGAGACCACTTTCACACCTGCCCCCCGCACTCTTTATCTCTGTGTGGGTTTGTCGGCAAAGCCGCACAGGGAGGACTTTCAGACCAGCCAAACCCCACGCACATTCTGCTTGCGCATTTCCTCCCGCAGCCAAAATATGTGTTTGGGAGCAAGTCTGAAAATGGTATTAGTTTGTGTTTGTTGTGCTGCTTGGCAATGCATTCACATGGCTGATGCTTTACCTGAATGTCAGTGCCTCCCCTCCTTTCCCACAATTCAAAGGGCATGGAGGAATGCTGTTGTGATAGCCCTACAGCCAATACAGAAGTAGTTTAGAACACAAAGAGGAGAATGAAGTCCCTGCTCTTGGACTATGGCCACACAGAGATAAAAAATGGTGATGTTATCAGGGCAGACGTTTCCTCTGGATTAATCAGAACATACAACACCACTGCTAGTTGGCAAAGCTAGATTCTTGCAAGCAAATCCTTTGCCTCAAGTAGCAGAGAACAAAGAATATCAAGGAGCACAGAACGTGGGTTTGTAGCTCAATGCACGCACGGCATTGTGTGAATAAGACCCTCAGCAGACAAAACTAGTAATCTTCTGATTATACTTACTTCTTGGTAAGACAACCAACTCTGCAAGACAATTTTTTATTTTTAGTTTTTATTTAGCAAAATACAATTGTTTGTAAAGTACATTTCTAGGTTGGAGGAATGAAAAATATATTAGCAACCATTTAACCTTTAATATCACTCCATACTATGTGCCTAATTAAAATATGAACATCTGTTTAGCCTAATGTATACAATCCATTAAATCCATCTACTTTTTGGCATTTAATGACAGAATTGGAACAGGGCAGAGTCCCTGCAGGCCACTGGTTCTTTAAGAGGACCACTTTACAGTATAACCAACCACTTTACACAACCACTTTACAGTATAAAAAAGAGTAAGCAGGAGGTAGAATTGAGAAGCCAAGGAGGGCACATCTCTGTTGTAATACTGATCCAAGCTAAGGAGGCTATGGAGCATAAGCTGGAAGCACCTGATGATAGAACTGGATGTGAGATGTGAGTAGTCCATAGGGATGGGTGAAAGAGGTTTGGAGTTCAGACCGAACTCGACCAGTTCGGTCAACCGAACTGAACTTCTGAACCAAACTCAATTTTTGAACCAAACTGAATTTCCGAACTCGCATCTGTTCGCCCATTCCTAAAAGATAATATTCAATTTAGTTCAATGGGGTTTGAATTTCCGAACTTTGTTCGAAGTTCGGACCGAAGTCAAATAGTTCAGTCGACCAAACCGAACTTCCGAATCGAACCCAATTTACGAACTCGGTTCTGTTCACCCAACCCTAATAGCCCAGCCAAAGGAGAGCTGCCTGACTGACAAAGACTATTATCTGGAAATGATGTATTAAGAATGCTGTATTAAGACTGGCCACAGGTTTGGTGCCTGGCCTGGGAAGGGACTGTGTAATATGTAAAAAATAAACTGAGATGCTAATTCCCAATGAGTGATTTCCTGATCCTAGACTGATCCTGTTAAATACTTACCTACTGTCAAGCCTGAACTTACTACAAGAATGTTGATGCATAAAAGCCAATTTTATGTAGATTATTTAGGTACTGAACTCCAACTCAGATCATAAGTCCATTTCCATAGTTTAGAGGTAGATCAAAAGCATGGTTTGAAAGTCAAATGTAGTTCAGGACTGCCATCCAGAATCCAGTCTCAAAAATATGCAGTGAACAAGACAGTTCAATAATTGTTGCTGTCTCATGTCTATTTATGAGAAAAGGCAGATCAATTGTCAAGCTCCATGTCAGTAGTAACAAACTTATGTGGGGAGACCTTTAATAATGACCAAACCTCTACACCCATTTACCTCTAACAAAAACCATCCCAGTAACAGGCAACAAGCTCTCCCTCTACCCCTGTCTTTAGATTGTAAGCTCTTGGGCAGGTACCGTGTACATCTTATTTTTTGTAAAGTGCCAGGTACATCGGTGGTGCTATATAAATGCTAATAATAATAATAATAATAATAATAATAATAATATGAGATGCTCCAAACATGCCATGTTAAACTGATAAACCTGTTGATAAGACTGATTTCACTAGGGAAATATATTACTATGGTGCTTTCAGACATGCTCTGCACTTGTAGCAATGGCATGGAATGGCACATATGTGGAATCCCTCAGCAGGATTTCACACATCAGGAAATACAGAAGCACTCAGTGCTGTGCCTGCAGCTGCCACAACTCTTCCCAGCTAGGGCTGCAATGGGCAGAGTACTTCTGGTCCATCACTGGTATACCCAGATGAGAACATAACTGGTGAGGAGAATGGAATGGGGAGGGTGTGCGTACACAGCATGTGCACCCCTTACACACAAAGCCCTGCGGACCTCATGTACCCCTCGCTATGACGTGCATGGACCCCACATGCAAGCTATGCACAATGCACACGCATGTGCTTGTACATGCAGTGAACCTCACACGTGCAGAGGCTTAGGATGGCGTCCCTGCCCCCAGATCAGAGCTGCTATGGAGAAGTGGGACATTACCATGTACCACATTACACTGGTTATGAGGTAGCCATACACAATGGATCTGACCAATGCTCCATCTAGCCTAGTATCCTATTTCTGGAAGTAGTTGGTGCCAGATCAGGGATTCTCAACCTGGTGCTTGGGAGCACCACAGTGCTCAGGCAATGTGTGAAAGTGCTCCCCAAGCCAGATGTCAGTAGTGCAAAGGACTTTGAAACAGTGCTTCATCCATTAAGGTCAATATGACCTGGGATTAATTGATTAATTATCTCAGTTTCCATTTAAATGAATTACATTGAATTGCAGAGGGCAGACTTAATCTATGCATACTTATGCAAATTATGCAGCGCTCCCAAGTAGTCACATCACTCCAGCACTCGGGACTGGAAAAAAGTTGAGAACCCCTGTGCTAGATGAGAGGAAATGTCCCATCACGTTCCCTAAGCTGAGATGGGGGCACCCTCTTGCAAGTTCCATCCCATATGGCAAGGGCACAAGAGAGACACTTTCTTGGTGGCTGCCTCACACAGTTTTGGAACTCTCTCCCCCTGGAAGCTCACCAAAGCCTGAGCATTTTCTGCAGGCAATGTAGGACCTATCTATTTGGCCAGACCGTTAGCAGGGGGACAGATATCTCATTGTATAAGGTCAATGTTACCTATACTTTTCCTTATCTGGCTTCAAAGTCCAGAAGTAAATGTGCCAAACTCAGGTTGGTTGATGATTTTTAGGTGGGATTCTATCCCATGGAAAATCAGCAATAACGCAAGATTCCTGCTGGGCTGCATGGCCATGTTTTCTTTAATTTCTGGGCTCCCCCCCCCCCCATGAAGTCACATGACCTTAAGGGATCTGTTAGAGGATCTATTCACACATTATAATTTCTAGGAAGTTAAATTCATGTTGAATTCACCCCATGCACACATTCCATTCTCCTGTAATACAGAACTCGTGTTAAATGTCAGAGCTGGATTTCCCTGCCCTGAAATCCATGATGAAACTCATGTTAATGTCCTTGCCAAATGAGTAAAGGTGCATGCACAAGTTACAAAACTGCATGTAAGATACAAAGTAATGTGAAATTGTTTAATGTGGGCAAGCAACCTCATTTGGTGAAAAAATAGTAACAGGATTTCGCCAATAAAAAAAATGTAAGAGGCAGAGCAGGTATGAAAACCTTCCTCCCAAATGCCTCCTTTGTGTTGTTCTCCCACACTGCTCTCTAGATCTTTACTGCTTAACAATTTCAATGAGTTAATTCATTCAGTACATACTATGAAAACACATTGCCTTGGTAAAAATGCTTCTGAGATCCATTTCAACCACTGAAAGGAAGCATTTTTGTAGACAATCTGATACCAAAGCAAAAGCAGCAATAAAAGACAGCAACTGCATTAACAATTTATATCCTAATATTCCTGACACAGCACAGAAATAGAAATCAAATTTCTCATTTAGCCAGAACGGTGTAAAATGTTCTTTGTGTGAGAATCAGGCTCAAAACTCCTAGCAGGGAATCTTTTACACTGATAATATGATTGGGGGGAGGGAATCATACTATTCTCATCTCACAGAATATCATCACTTTAATACAAGAGACAGTGCGGTAGGGATGGGCGAACAGAACTGAGTTCGGAAATTCAGTTTGGTTCAGTTCAGAAATTCGATTCATATCGGAAGTTCGCTTCGGTCGACTGAACTATTCGAGTTTGGTCCGAACTCTGAACTTCCGAACAATGTTTGGAAATTCAAACCCCATTGAACTAAATGGAATATTATCTTTTAGGGATGAGCTAGTGTGGTGTAGTGGCAAAAGTGCTGGACTTACTCCTGGAAAACCAGGGTTCAAATCCTGACCTACCCATGAACTCGCTGGGTGGCCTTGGGCATGTCTCAGCCTCAGTTCCACACCTCTAAAATGGGAATGTGTTGGGTGTCTATCTTTCCCTGTGCTCCCCTCATCCATGTCCATCTTAGATCATAAGCCCATTGGGACCATTTGGACCTGTCTCCAAAAATTGTGAATGGTGAAATCCTAGGAGCACTATAGAAATGAGTAGGTACTAGGTAGTAGTGCCCAACCCTTTAAGGATATGTACCTGTTGTATAGTAATATTAGCGGTGTGCATTTTGTTATTGTTCTTATAACAACAAAAATGGAAGTGGGATCTTTCATTTGTGTTATTGAATAATGAAAATAAAGAACATAAAATAATGAAATAATGAATTAATAGGAAAAAAACCTTAAAAACAAACATTATCGGCTATGACATTTTTGTTTATTCTCTTATTTGGATGAACCTTGGGAGGATTGTACCCCCAATGGAGTGTATTATGTGTGCCAAATGTCAGAAGGAGTGGATAAATGCAATCCTATTTTATAAGCAGTTGAAATTTGTTACTTTACAAAAATCTGCATACACATTCCTGGCTGTAACATCTGTGTCTCTCATCTGATTTGGATGGAACTTAGTAACCTTGGGGAGGGGTATAATCTTTCTCTCTCTTCCAAAGTGCAGAAGGATTAGATAAAGGGTCCTGAAGTTATAAGCAATTTACTTGTAAATGCATTTCTGGCTGTAACATTTTTTGTCCATCCATTTTACAGTAACTTTGGCAGGTTTGTATATTAGACCTTCAGGATCATCTCTGCCAAATTGTAGACATATTTGATAAAGGGTTTTATAAGCAATTAAAGTCTCCCTCTTGACAACTTTCGTTATTCAGTTATATAGCACCACATGCAGTGCCATTCAGAGACAGGCATGGCAGGGGGCTGTAGAAGTGGGGGAGAGCAGCCCAACAGATGGACATACACATTAACTGGTCAATTACTGCATGCTTCCACTTTACAGGACCAATCAGTGGTGGCTTCAAGGCGGGCATAGAAGCTAGATATAAGTTGCTGTTCTTTTGGCCTGCTCTTTGTCTGTAGTTAGTTCTGGCTTTGGTCAGAGCATTTTCTTAGATTTTGCTGGCAGGCTTTTTGTTGTGCATGTGTGTATTAGAGCTCACTGCAAGAGTTCAGCTAACTAAATCCCCACACACTAGGAGTGCTGCCCAACATTCTCCTACCCCCTCCTGAGGCATTCTCTGCAAGTGGATGGATACCTCCATGCACCTGGAGTGCCAACCCAAACTGAAGCCCATGCCAAACAGCAGAGATCACAGATATATCCTCTGTCCAATTGGCTTGATATTTTAAAGACACCCTGCCTGGGACAGAGATGTGACGATTGCCTCTTTTAATGCATGCTTCCAGCTTTCCAGGGCCAATCCGGGGTGGCTCTGAGGTGGGCATAGAAGGAAAATAACTAGAACTTCAGACAGCAGGGAAGGGGGAAGAATCCCAGCAATCAGGAGACATGGGGTGATTTCAGACGTTACGAGATCACAGTGAACCACAGTGAATACCCACCTGTGGTCACTGTGCCTCGAACGTCTGTTTGGTGGCCATCAGATGTTCACCACGGTCAATACCCACACAGGGTCATTTTCAACCATGCTTCCCGGGCAAGCCATGGGAACTTCCCGGGAAGCGTGGTGAAAGTGATCCCTGGAGGGGACAAAAAAAAAATCACGTCTGGTCGGGCGCAACGGCCCAGGATCACTGGCGGGATCCCGGGCTGTGGCGAATTTGGCCAGACGCTATGGCTGCATTGGCCCCTCCGCCCGCCCGTCTCCCCTGAGGGCGGGCGGTGGGGAGCATGGAGGGGGCGGGGCCATGCGACCGCACGTTGCGCTGTGCGGCCCCTCCCCCTCCCAGATTCCCCACCATGTCTGATACGGCGTGACGGGGTCATCCCGGTGGGGATGATCTGGTTGTTTTTGGTACGGGGCCAACCGGCCCTGTAACATCTGAAAACACCCATGGTTCACACATCCAGGTTAGTCAATTGTCATACAATCACATCCTGCAGCACTGTGACAGAGGACATAAGAGAATCCCTTACTGGATCTTTCCTAAGCAGATGCTTCCAATTTCCCAGTAACAAGTGAGGGAGAAGGGTTGGGGTGGTTACAGCACAGAATGATATATGGTTGATATTTCTGCTGACCAATTGGCATCACACACACATCTTGTACCACAGTGACAAACACAAGAGAATCCCTGGCATAGGCTCATACTCTCCAGATTCTGTGCAGGCATATAACTTTTGGACCCCCTTATGAGATCTTTCTTATATTTGGCAGAGATTCTGCTAAAGGGCTGGCATAGAATCCTTCCAAATTTAATGTAAACTGGCTGGAATATAAAGATGTTACAGTCAGAAATACATTTACAAGTAAATTGCTTGTAACACTGAGACCCTTTATCCATTTCCTTCTGAAATTTGCCAGTGACAGTATCCTTGGGAAGGGGTATAATATTGTCAATTTTCTTCCAAATTGGATGGGAGACAAAGACATTACAGCCAGGAATGCAGAATTTGGTAAAACAACAATTGTCAACTGCTTATACAATCAGATTCCTTTATCCAATCTTTCAAAAATTTTGCAGATACAATGCCCTCTTTTGGGGGTAGAATTCTGCAAAGTTTCATCCGAAGTGGATGAAAATTTAAAAGGTACAGCCAAAAATGTGTTTTCCATTGAAATCAATGGAAATAAAAAACAAAAGTAAAAATGAAAACGAACCACAGGCTAACAAAAACAATTGATATTTTAATAATGAAAATGAAAGTGATAACAAAAACAAGAGAGAGTTACTGTGCACATCCCTGGTGGATATTGTATTTCTCTTGAAGAGAAAACTTGGAGATGACATGATAGTGGCCGCTTTTAGATGTGCGCCGCTGCAGTTCGCGTCGGCGGCGCGCATATTTTGAAACTTCCGCCTGGTCTAATTAGACGAGACGGAAGTGGCTTAATATGTGCATATTACGGCGGAGGCGCATTTTTTAAGTGCGCGAATTAAATACCTCGATTGAGAGGTAAAAGCGGCCTTAGAAAGCATCAAATATTACAGCATCAAGTGAAGATTGACAATACCTATCTGAACAAAACAAATGGCCAGGGCTTTATACATTTCTGCTAGTGAAAAGAACCCACATAGGAAGATTTGCCATAAGCTTCAGCACTGCAGTCACCTCACTGTAATTGTTCCACTGCATCACAACAATATGTTTAACATTTATTACAAAGTTTCATTTCTTTGGAACAACTTTTAGCTTAATTAAACATATTTAACTGCATTGTCAGGTCTGTATCATCACTTAATGCTTATCCACGAAAACTAGAGAAACACTTAAGAGATGTAAAATACTATCCTGGAGCTTGAACGTATGTATGACTACATTTGTAGAGAGTTTAATTTATAAATTTGATCGCTTCTTTTCTCACATTTCTCAATTACCTTGCAAAGTATTCAGGAAAGATAACAACATTCATACCTATATTGGGCCATGTTCACTTTTCCAACTAGCTTTGCCTCACTCAGACAGAAAGTGTAACTGGCCTAAAGACTTTTAATTATCTAATGGTGCTTTCACAGAAATAAGTCATAACTTCTTTATACAATTTTTATTTAAATGATTTTAGTAGATCTGTTAAGATGTTGCACAAATGACAATGAGTGAGCGTAGTCAGTTGCCAGACTTATGAAAAATCTAACATTTGCATAATTAATAAGGAACAACAGTAATCATAATTTAATTATTAAGCTTTGGCATCTGTTTTGTGTGTTTCCTGCCTACAGTCAGTGAAAGAACAAACAAACAAAATGAAGCCACACACGGAAAAAGAAAAAAAGAAAAAAGAAAACAGAAATCCCAAACCAATGAAAATTGGAATTATCAGTCTTTCACAACTACCAAGGTAACTTCACAGAATTTCTAAATCCAATTGGTTTTATTACCTACATCAAGGTAGAATACATTTGTAGTCAATTACTTTTTCTGGATGGCTCCTAATCTCCCAGTGACTACAAAAGTCACAGGGAGATTGAGTGATGCAGAGTAATAAAGGACTGTAGCTCACATTGTATATTAAAGATGCAGCTATATTTTTTTTGCCAATTTATCTTCAATACACTTGGAGAGAACAAAATCAGAACTAAGTTAGATGATCTCTACCAATATCTTACCACTGTATTTGCAATCTGCTTCTATATTTGTTTTATACTAGGGATGGAGACCCTCAACCTTGCTAGCCAATGTCCTAACCTGGCCTGTCGCAGCTTTCCCATACCTAGCCCTCCGCTGCCAACCCCTTTTTAAAAATTCTCCATAACTCAGAATATGGTATATGCCCCCCACCCCCTACAAATGACAGGTGAGAGCACTCACTCCCCGTTTCTACCTGCCCCCTATAAATGTCAGGGGAGAGCACTCACCTCCCGTTATGTAATGAGGGACCAGCCATTCTCATATGTGGGGAAAATTTGAAATATCCAACCCAGCGGGGGCAACATATGTCTGGTGCAGGGCAGGGGATAATGTTCCAGAGGCTGACTGCCTGTGTATACTTGTGTCAGCAAGAAAGAATATCTGTGCATTTTTGCACACAGACAGTCGGATCTCAGCACTACTCTACCTTCTCCCTGACTTTTTTTGATGCAACCCATTGGCCAATTTTAAATTTTCCCCTGGAAAAAGGGGATGGGGGGGCGGGAGGGGTAGAGTTTCCCCAGCAGATTTTATGCATAGTCTCAAATGCTGCATTTTTATTCCTATCACCACGTACAGTGCTTGAAAAGAAGGTCTTCACTACACCTTACTGCCAATAGCAAGACACGCTCTAGTTAATGTTGGAGAGGGTTTCCATAAAGTGTTTAGGTTTTGCGACTCAAAGGACAATCACATCTATAAACAATAATAAATTTGTGCGACCATGTGCAGCCCCTCCTCTCTTCGCTTCACTGGCTTCCCCTTCCTGAACGAATCCTGCCCAAGCTCCTAGTCTTCACCTATAAAGCTCTTCACAACCTTGCTCCCCCCTACCTCTCTGCACTTATCGCCCTCCGTACTCCAGCCCGTGCACTTCGCTCCTCCTCTGTCCCTTCTCTCACCCTTCCACGCCTTCCCTGCTCCCCTAAGCGCCTTCGTCCCTTCTCACTTGCTGCCCCCCATGCCTGGAACTCCCTCCCTGTCCACATCCGCCTTGCCCCCTCCCTTCATACCTTCAAATCTCTCCTTAAAACTCACCTCTTTCGCTCTGCTCTGTCTGACTCTTTATCCTGCTGAGCCACTATTCCTATACCTACGATCGGTTTACCCTTATCCTTGCCACATGGACCTGCCTGCTGTCATTCTCATCGTAACCAAGCCAAGTACGTGCACTTGAGACCTCGCATCTTCATGAATGTTAGACCCCTTGTCTCTCCCTCTGTTCCCCTTCCTAAGTCTCTCCCCCAGCTCCTGTCTCTCAGATTGTAAGCCCTAGGGGCAGGGACCGTGTCTATTTTATTACTTTGTAAAGTGCCATGTACACTGCTGGCGCTATATAAATGTTTGTTTATGTTTATAGAGGGTTTCCATAAAGTGTCTAGGTTTTGCGACTCAAAGGACAATCACATCTATTTCAAAAACTCCAGCCCAGCATAAGTTCATCAGATAGACGTTCAGATGGTATAAGTCACGATAGCTCCACTGAAATTAAAACATGCATCGGAGATAGAATCATAAAATTGTAATTCCATAATCCAAAAAGCTCCAGTTTACAACGAGAGTTAAGGCTCTTGTAAATTCAATCATGCAATAAAAATCATGGAAATTGCAAGTTAAGGCTCCTGCCTTAACATATGTGCCATGTAAGTAGTAAAGACATTGTACAGTCACACATATTGTGCTCACTTATAACTTAGGTTCCATGCACCCACACTTTGTCTTTGAGTCCCAATCCTCTTCCTCTGCAGGTTGGGGGCAAAACTGAAGCTGGGGACAGGAAGGAGTGAGCTGGCCCCTCACCCCCTCCTTTCCCTCTATCCTTTCATTTCAGTTGGAGAAAAATAGTTATAAATTATGTATTAATTATTATTATTATTTATTTATTAAGCATTTATATAGCACCAGCAATGTACCTGGGAGTTTACAATCGTAAGAAAGAGACATGGTCTCTGCCCCAGTGAGTTTACAATCTAAGAGAGACATGGGGGGAGGGAGAGAAAGGGGGGAGAAACAGAGGAAGAGATAAGCATACATACATGAACTCATGAGGTCAGGTGCACGTGCTTGGCTTAGTTACAAAGGTAAGTGCCGACACTGGCTAGGGAATGCTGTGGGCTAACATCCGGCGGTGGTTTCCGATGTGACGGTAGCCTGCATTTCCACGCAGGTCAAAGCATGGAAATGCAGACTGGACTATCATCACATCTGAAAACACCCATAAAGGGGTTATTATTGCACAAAGACAAACTAAACACACAGTACTTCAAATTTCTTCAGATAAATAGTGTTCTTCATATTGAGTTTATTATGTTGGAACATAATTATGTTCCAGCCTGGGTTTTGTGTAACTATACAATGACGTAAAACGTTGAAAATGCTAAGCTGTAATAACACTGCTTAGAGGGTGGGCGGGGAAAGCAAAAGTATTTTGGATTCCCTTAATCAAAGGTGCCACTGACTTTAATAAGGCCCTTTTTATACAGACACTCTAAAACCGATAAAATGGGTGTTACATTTTATTATACATGGTACAGGCCAACACTGCAGCCCTGCAACATGGGCCCTTTTCACACAAGATGCCTCCACCCAGTTTCGCTCCAGTGCCAATTGTTCTGTGGGTGGGTGTTGCATGGGAGCATGCACGCAACTACACCCTCCGCAAGTGGTGTTTACACAGACACCTCCACCCAGTGAAACTTGGTGGAGGCATCTCGTGTGAAAAGGGCTCATGTTGCAGGGCTGCAGTGTTACCCTGTACCATGTATAATAAAATGTAACACCCATTTTATCAGTGTTAGAGTGTGTGTGTAAAAAGGACCTGTTAAATCATATGCACAATCATAACCTTGCTCTCAAACGCTAGATTTATGCATTTTATCTCAATGATTTATTTATTTCTTAAGTCTTTTTCTGCCTGTACTTCCTGCCATGTTTATTCTTTTCTAGCTCTGTTCTTGCCATCAGTTATTTTGTCCATCTTTCTTTGTGCATTATAATTTTATATCTTTCTTATTTTAAATTAATTTATCACCTGGAAGGGAGCTAAGCTGCACACAGCATACTGACTGTTATCTTATGCCCTCCTCTGTTGTCCCTGCTGCACAAATCTCAACATGCTTGAATGCCGTAGTCCCTTGTGTGAATGCCAAGGACACTTTTTTTTTTGGGAACAGAAGAAAATCTTCCTAAAACCAAATTAATCTAACTTACTTCAGATTTTGCCTTTTGGGGAGCTAGAATGTGCAGAGGCTTGGGGAGAGCAAAGGGAGCTGACAAACCAACCTTAAGTGGCTAAATAGAAAATTTGGCATCAAGTTGTTTGTTACCGAACTTCATTTGCGCTTTGTTTTGATGTTCTTTTCACAAAATAGACTTTATGGTTTGGAAAGATCATATCAACCTTGACGTCTTACAATTCAAGTCTATCAAGTATTGGTTTCATTCCAATTGTACCCTCTTGAAAAAGAATAGAATATAGAATTATTTTTTTTTCATTTGGATGGCATTTAGTAATATTTATATCTCTTTCAGATTAGCTTCATTTCTTTTAAAGTAAGGTCATCTTTAGTGTGTAGTCTCCCTGCCTTAAAGGAACTTTAAAATCTGAATAAAAAGCATGCATTTACTTTTCAAAATGTCACCTATTCATAACCGTTAACACCGTCATTTAGACACTATGGGGAAAAATCCTTACTCATTCACGTGTGCAGGAGGGCTGTATGCATGTGTCAGTTGCATGCCCAAGTTCTACACTACATTTAACCCTCATTCACAGCAAGGGAAACTATTTCCATCATGGTTCCTCCAGAGGATCCCCATGGCTCCTGTGTTCCCCTTGGTTTCTTTCCCAAATACTGATTTATTCATTAAAAGATTTAATATTCCACCCTTCCTGCCACAGGCATCTCGGGACGGCTCACAACAATACAAATCAACAATTAAAACCATGAAATTATAAAACATATCACTACCCCCATCCCTCTCCTCCCCCACCGTCTACCCATTTCCCCTGCCAAACGCCTGATGGAACAGTCAAGTCTTACAATTTTTATGAAAGGAGGGAATGTCTGGGGCCAGACTCATCCCCACCGGAAGGAAGTTCCACGGTCTCAGTGTGGCCACCAAGAACACCCTCCCTTGCATGGCCCCCTGGAAGACTCATGGGACCACAAGAAGGGCATCCCTCGATGACCACATGGGCCGGTCCAGTACCCGGGGAGTGAGGCGGTCTCACAGATAGGCAGGGCCCAGACCGTTTAGGGCTTTATAGGTTAAAACCAACACCTTGAATCAGGCTCAGAAGACTATCAGCAGCCAATGCAGAGAGGGGAGCACCGGTGTGATGTGCTCCCGGTGACCCAATCCCACCAAGAGAAGGGCCGCTGCATTCTGCACCAGCTGCAGCTTCCAGGCCATCACCATGGGTATCCCCACGTAGAGTGCATTACCATAGTCTAGTCTCGAGTTGATGAAAGCATGGATGATGGTGGCCAGGTCAGATTCCAAAACATACGACCTAAGCAGACATACCAGATGTAGTCGGCGAAAGGCACCCCTTGCCATAGCCTCCACCTGAGCATCCAGGTCTCTCCCTCTGACTCTGTCACCCCTGCCACCCTCTCCTCTGGAGGCCTTTCATTCTCTCACCAATCCCGTCCCGAAGGCCAGGGTGGTGGCGTGGGCCTTCTCCTTGTCAACCCCTGTCAATTCCAGCCCCTCTCCCCTCCTGCCTCCCTCTCCTTCCCCTCCTTCGAGGCTCACTCTGTGCGTCTCTACTCCCCCCCTTCACCTTCGTGTCGCTGTTATCTACTACCCTCCTGGCCCCCTTTCCTCTTTTCTCCTGGACTTTGAATCCTGGCTTACCTTATTCCTCTCCAATGATACCCCCGCTCTCATTCTTGGAGCCTTCAACATCCACGTGGACACACCTTCCTAGCCCTCTTTCTCCTGCTTTCTCTCCCTAGCCTCCTCCTTTGGTCTCCATGTCTGTGGTCTGATTCCCCCATCGACACTGGTGGCCACTCTCTCGACCTCATCTTCTCCAGAAACTGTCCTGTTGCTGACCTCTCCTTTGACCTTTGTCCCATGTCCGACCATCACCTCGCCTCCTTCAACCTCTCCCACCAACCCCCATCTTATTCCCCAGGTCTACGCCCCTTCTGTGATTTGCAGGCTATTAACCCTTTAGACTCAGGCTATTAACCCTTTAGACCCTCCTCCCTCCTGTCTTCTCCTGAGACTTTCATCTCTTCTCTCAACATCTCTCTCGCCATGACCCTCGACTCTCTTTCCCCCCCTCATCCCACTCCATTCGACCCCAAAACCCCTGTCCTTGGCTCACCTCTACTATCCGCTACCTCTGCTCTTGCGCCCGGGCTGATGAATGCCTGTGGTGCAAATCCCGCTCCCACCCTAACTTCCTCCACTATAAATTCTCTGTCTCCTCCCTCTCTTCTGCTATCTCCCTGGCGAGGCAACACTACTATGTTTCCCAGGTTGAATCCTACTCTCGTGACCCCCCGCCACCTCTTCTCCATCTCTGACTTCCTTCTCAAGCCCCCCTGCCTCCTCCACCCTCTTCCCTTTCTGCTCAGGATCTCGCATCATTCTTCACTTCAAAGATTGACAAGATCCACCAGGACATTGCTTCCCACCCGTCTCCTCTCCCCCCTCCCTCACCACCCCATCCTCCTTCCCCCTCTCTCCTCTCATCCTTCCTCCCTTGAGGAAATCTCTTAATTTCTCTCTTCCTCCAACCCCTCCACCTGCCCTCTCAACCCAATCCCCTCCCACCTCCTGACCTCCATTGCTCCCACTGTCACACACCCCCTTTTACATGTCATTAATCTCTCCCTCTCCACTGGCTCCTTCCCCTCTGCCTTTAAGTATACCACTGTCTCCCCCATTCTCAAAAAGTCCACCCTTGACCCCACTGACCCCTCTTGTTACCAGCCACTCTCCCTCCTACCCTTCACCTCTAAGCTTCTGGAATGTGTTTTCTACTGCCGCTGCCTGGATCTCCTCTCTGCCAACTCCTCCCTGAACCCTCTCCAATCTGGCTTCCGCCCTCTTCACTCTACTGAAACTGCCCTCGTCAAGATCACCAATGATCTACTTGTCGCTAAATCTAAGCACCTTTACTCCATTCCTGTCCTCCTTGATTTCTCTGCTGCCTTTGACACTGTTGACCACTCACTCCTACTGGACTCTCTTTGCTCCCTAGTAGGGGTGGGAAACTGGTAGAATCCGGTATCCGATAATGCTGATATTGGGCGTACCGGCATTATCGGATTCGGCCCGGTAATCCGGGCCCGGTACCGGATTCCGGGGTACCGGATTTTTTTGCATTGCAGCCATTTAAAAATGGCTGCAATGTAAAAAAAATTAAAGCCCCAGCCAAACAGTTTTTAAAAGAAAAACCCTCCCCGAGTCCAGGCTGCGCGGGTGGAAGGGGGGACACCCCCCACCCACCCTGCCCAGCCTGGCTTTTTGTTTAAAAAAAGAACAGAGTAAGACAGACCCGGAGGCGAAGGCGAAGGCGAGCCCACCCCCCAGCACCAGCGGCCGCGGCGTCCCCGCAGCCGCCGGTAAGTATGACTCGATCCCTGGGGGGG
>QEPC01012039.1:908989-924897 GCA_003113815.1 Sphenodon punctatus | reverse complement strand
AATGTGTCTCTTCCCAATTCCAACTCCTCCTCCCTCCCCCTCTCGGTTGGGGTTCCCCAAGGCTCTGTCCTGGGCCCTCTCCTCTTCTCTATCTACACCCTGTCCCTTGGCAAACTCATTGCCTCCCACAGCTTCCAATATCACCTCTATGTGGACAACATTCAACTCTATCTCTCCACCCCCTCTCTCTCCCCTTCTATCCAAGCTCGCCTCATCAGTTGTCTCTCTGATATCTCCGCCTGGATGTCTCAACATATCTAAGACTGAATTCCTTATCTTTCCTCCCTACCCTTCCTCTCCCTCTTCCCCATCCATCCTTAATGATGGGGTCACCATCCTCCCCGTTCCCCAAGCCCTTAGCTTGGGCTTCATCTTCGATACTCACCTTTCCTTTAAACCTTACATTGACTCTGTTGCCAAGTCCTATCACTTCGCCCTCCACAACATTACTTGGATTCGCCCCTTTCTCTCTGTCCCCTCAGCCAAAACCCTTGTTCACGCCATGGTCATCTCTCGCCTTGAGTACTGCAACCTCCTCCTTACTGTCCTCCCCCGCTCTCACCTGTTCCCCCTTATCTCCATACAAAACTCTGCTGCTAGGGTCATCTACTCAGACCGTTGCTTTGACCACATGCAGCCTCTCCTCTCCTCACTTCACTGGCTCCCCCTTCACAAACTCCTGGTATTCACTTTTAAATCCCTTCACTGGCTCCCCCTTACCTCTCAGCCCTAGTCTCCTTACACACTCCTGCACACACTCTCTGCTCCTCCTCTGCCCCCTCCCTCGCTCTCCCTCGGCTCCCCAACCACCTTCATCCCTTCTCCCTATCTGCGCCCCATGCCTGGAAATCCCTCACTGCGCACATCCACCTTGCCCCCTCCCTCCACACCTTCAAATGCCTCCTCAAAACCCACCTCTTCCTCGCCGCCTTTCCTGAAGTCTGTTAGAACTTTCCTTTCAATATATTTACTGTCTGCCCACCCCGCAGACTCCTGCCTAACTGCAACCAAGCCAAGCACGTGCACCTGAGACTTTGTATCCGCTTGAATGTTATTAATCCCTTGTCTTTCCCTATGTCCTCTCTCCTTGTATCCCCTCTCCATGTCTATTAGAATGTAAGCAGGGACCGCATCTATCTTATTGCTCTGTAAAGGACCAGGTACACAGCTGGTGCTATATAAATGCTTATAATAATAATAATGATACTCCCAGACTCTGCACCTGGGGAGCCAATAGAGGACAGACCCCATCAACAATGGGGGCCATTAACTCCATCGCCTTACCCATCAGTATCACCTCCATCTTGTTGGGATTCAGTTCAGTCGATTACCTCTCATCCAATGCCCCACAGCTGTGAGACATCGCATAAGCATGGAGACTGCAGGGACTGGGTCTGTTGAAAAAGAGAGGTATAGCTGGGTGTCATCAGCATATTGCTGACACCGTATGCCAAACCTCCTGATCACCTCGCCAAGAGCCTGCATGTATACGTTGAACAAGAGGGGGGACAACACTGAACCCTGCGGGACACCACATGCAAGGTCTCGGTATGATGAAAAACACTCCCCGAGTACCACTCGTAGGGTTCTCCCAGTCAGGAATGAGCGGAACCATTCAAGAACAGTCCTGCCTACCTCTGCACAGTTCTGCAGGCATGTCACCAACATCTTGTGATCAACCATATCAAAGGCAGCTGATCGATCTAATAGGACCAACAGGGTTGAATGACCCCAGTCCATCTCCCAGCGCAATCTTCCACCAAGGCCACAAGCGCAGTCTTTGTGCCATAACCCAGATGAAATCCCAATAGAGAGGGAGCAAAAAAACCAACACAGAAGAATGAAGGTGCAGATCCTCTGGTCCTTCTTGCACCCCCTGGAGTCCATGTGGCAGCCACCTAATACACAGGCAGGGGAGAATGTGCCTAGTGAGGGCTAATGTGTGCTATCGTCTCGTTTGGAAACACCCAGAGTCTCTGAATCTTCATCTCTTACATTTGGGACCAACAGACCAAACAAATTCTCTCTAGACTATTCCAGTCAACACAGGCACATGAACAAATCCCATTTCTTCAGATGGGATAAAGCAGAAGTGGGAAACCTCAGACCCAGGAGCCAAATACAGTCCATGGATAGTTCTTATTTGGTCCCTTTCCTGAAGTTACCCTTTAATCCATTACCTGCAATCCCAGCACTGAAAGAATGAGCTCAGGACAAGGGAGCAGAGATGAGGGCATGCACACAAAGATAGGATAAGATTTATGGTAGAGATCCATGATCTAGACCCTCATTTTTTCTGAGCACATCCCTTAAGCACAAAACCCCCACCTTCAACTTCCATGTTGTGCTAATTTTCAAAGTGGAAGGAGTAGGTTTGCTACCTCTGATATAAAGATACAAAAATATCATGCAGCCTAGCAGATAAGGTATTGGACTTGGACCTGGGGTACCATGAACTCACTGGGGGACCATAGTCAAATCACTATCTTTCAGTGAAAGTCCTCCAAGTGTAAAATGGGGATAATTACAATCACATTGTTGAGAGGGTGAAGTAGACAAGGATTGTAAAGCACTTTAAATAAACATTGGAAGCACTATAAAATGATTGAAATCAGGTGCAGTGCATCAGCTTACACAAGCTGAGGATCTAGTCCAGGGATGAAGAACCTTTTCCCTCCCAGGGACCAATTTGAAAATTAGTAGATGCTCCGAGGGCTGCACAGCATTCAGGGCAGAGGTACTTAACGGGTATGCTTAAGAGCAGTACAAGAAGGAATCTGTGTCATGGATCGTTCCCTAATCTTGAGTGCAAGTCCTCATCTCTGCTCCTCCTTCCAGAACTTGCAAGCGGGAACTGACTCCAGTGTCGGGCTGAAACTCAATCTTGGAATTCTCTGAAATCTCATCAAGAACCAGGTTCTCAAGAAGATTTCCGTGAACAAGTCGAGAATCAGCTGATTTTTGACTTATTCTCAAGAAATTTTTTTAAATGCTCTGTGCTTGTGAAAAACGACCACCGTGGCCTTTCTACGCATGCACGTCTCTTTTCAACATCACTGCCATTTTGGAAGAGGGCCGCCAAATCTGCACCTGTGCATACCAGCTGTTTTTTCCCCCAAATGATGCCGATGTGGCCCACACCATTTTGGAAAAGGACCTCACATGTGAAGAAAGGTCATGGAGGCCATCGTGTGCGTGTATGGAGTGGGTTTTTTTCTCAATTTTGGGGGAGAATCTCGTGAGATCTCAAAATGTTACCGAGATCTTGAGAATGTTTTTTGGTTCTTGTGAGATTCTCGCAAAAATCAATTGCATTTTTGTTTCAGGCCTAACACAGTGCCCAGATCCAGGAATTGGAAAAGAGACAAATAAAAACTAATTGTGGGCTTGAAGTTCCCGACTCCTGATCCAGCCTGTAATGTAAAATCGATTCCTGAAACTGTATGTGCACAAGTAAGTTTGATGATGCTTACAGGGTAGCTTAAAAAAAACAAAAACACAATGAACAAACCACATACTATGCTAATCAAATACAATTAACCAACAGACACACGTAGTTTCTCTTTCTTCCAGTATGAAATAGCCGAGTGTGTTCAAGTTGTTTACATTAGGTAGCTACAATCTGCTGTACATTACACACAGATAAAAGCTCTCTGAAATATGTGCTGTTATTTGAATAGCAGAATATTGGTTTCACTCAAGTTACATGAAAGAGTCACAATTTCACCTCACTTGGTTAACTTCCATATGAATCAAAAGCTACACAGCACATAAGGGATGGAATAAAACGATCCTACAAAATCTCTAGTGTAAAATACTTTTGTTAAGGAAAGGTGTCTTTCAGAGTTCTTTATTAGTTCTGAGTGCATTTTAAAGTAAAACCAGAGTGAAAATATCATTAATAGAGCGGAAATGAGTACCTACAAAAACAGATATACACATCGTCTTTTCAGTACCTGAATCAACCCAAATATTACAGGTATTTTTTAGTACCCGAACTGGTTTTGATCAGGTACCCAAAATCTTGAAATACTGAAAATATCCTGATGTTGTCCTGGATTTTGTGATTTTTCAGGAAAATTTGATATTTCAGAATACCAGTTGTAGGTATTTAGTTATTTCGAGTACTCAAACAGTATTCATGCACCAATTTGTATGCCCAAAATGATATCCGCTGCTGCTGTGGTGGGCCTCCCAGCAGGCTCCCTCACCACAGCACACTTCCGAGCTCCCTGTTCCAGAGCACAAATGTGCAAAATGACCATCGGGGTAGCTGTTGCCCTTAACTAAAATGGTGATGTCGTCATTTTGGTCACTGTCATTTTGGGTTAAGTGCGACAGCAATTTTGTGCATGCACAAAATGTCCCTGGTGGCTATTTTGTACATGCACACTCTGAAGCAAGGAGCTTGGGAGTAGGGATGTGCAAACAGAACTGAGTTTGGAAATTTGGTTTGTTTCAAAAATCGAGTTCGGTTCAAAAGTTCGGTTTGGTCGACCAAGCGATTAGAGTTCGGTTGAATTCTGACCTTCCGAACCAAGTTCGTACATTCAAACCCGGGTTTTTTTGGCCATCCAAACTGGTTCAGATTCAATCGAACAGTTCGGTCGAATTCAAGTTCGGTTTGAAAGTTCAGTTCGGTCAACCGAACTATTCGAGTTCAGTCTGAACTCCAAACTTCCAAACTGCGTTTGCACATCCCTACTTGGCAGTGTGCCGTGATGAGGGAGCCTGCCAGGAGGCCCTCCTCAACAGCAGCAGGTTAGCAGGCTTCAATCAAGCCTCTGAGGCTGGTAAGTGCCATTCCAGGGCCCCGGGAGGGACTACAGATACGAGTATAGATCTGTTTCCCATCGACTTCAATGGAAAATGTCCCATTGACTTAAATGGAATCCAAATCCATAATTAATCAGCAAATTACAGACCTGAATCTGGAACAGATCCAAATTCATAATTTGATCGGAATGTTCCCCCCTGCTGGTAAAGTAATGGAGTACGGTAGAGTGGGCAAGTGGCACCTTGCTACTTGAGACAACAAAAGGCACCCTAACAACAAATCCCATTAGGAGGCACAAAGGGGTGCTCATCTCCAAGGACATGGTGTGCTGGAATTACCCCCACTTATTATAGACCTGTGATTACAACAAGAGTCTAGCATGAAACATATTCTTGCAAAATTTTCAGCCCAAATTGTATTCCTCTTTTGGGTACTTTTCAAATAAGCATCCAAGGTTTTAGATGCTTATCCACATTGTAACAAAAAATCTCTAAACCTTCGTGTAGTGTAGTCCTGCTCTGAATAGTATGTATACCAAAAGGGTACCTCCTGAATTTATCTTTGTTTGTGTTCTGAGATCGATTTGCTTCCTACAAGGCAAAAATGTGATTTTACTGCTTGTTTCCTACCAACAAATCAAAGCCAGCTAAGTGAGAACAAGCTTATCCCTATTGTTTCTCATGTTGAACTAACTCCATATGAAGACAATAGGGATTCACATGTGTAACTGAGAACATTTGCACAATGGACCTCTGTAAGTGACAATGTCAATGCACCAAAGGAACAAATAAAGCATAACTAGAATTTTAGGACTTATTCAGATCAGGAAGCTAACACAGAATATCTACCTGCAGCTGGCAGTTCATTAATATGACCGTTTGGGTATTTTCAGACGTTACGCGGTCCCGATTCACCACAGTGGATCCCCGGCGAGGGTGAACCAAACCACCACCCTGCGTGGTCAAACAAAGTCCTGAACAGACATGACGGGACCGGGACCATGGCAGGGAATCAGGCTGACAGATCATGAGCCGGGTCAGCTCAACAGACGTTATGCTGATCCCGGCCCGGGCCGTGGTCAAAGCACCCAGAAGGCGCCGGGGCGGCTCGTCCCACTGCTGCTGTGTGCCCTTTAAATCTCCCTTCCCGGCCTGTGTTATTGCTCATTTCCTAGCAGCGACGCTGCGTGCTTTGTCCCCGGCTGGAAATCATTTCCTTTGATTCCTGACGGTGGTTGCCGGCCAGATGTTACTTTTTGTTGGTTCCCGTCGGGAATCTCTTTGACCACGCTTTTGGGGATTGTCCGGTGGGGAGCCCCGGAAGCATGGTTGATTTTGACCCCATGTGGGTATTGACCATGGTGAACATCTGGCGGCCGCTGAACAGACGTTCAGGGCGCTTTGGCCCCGCCGCAGGATTGGCCGTGGTTCACTGTGGTTGAGCGTGATCTCGTAACGTCTGAAAATACCCTTTGTCTACTCAGAGTTAATTTGACAGTTAACATGAGGCAGTTTATCCCAGTCTGTGTCAGGGTAATCTTCCCTGTGTTCTGGTAATGCAGCTAACTGGAACGTGGGAGTCATGTGTACATTCTAGGGTAACTTAGGGTGTTTTCAGACAAGACACTCCCTACCTACTATACATGTTCCAGGGCACCCACTGCAACACTGCAACATGTCGTGGGTGGAGAGAGTCTTGTCTGAAAACGCCCTTAGAGTGCTCCTTGGAAATTTGTTGAAAAGGCCCTCAGATCCCTCCCAAAGTGGAATGACAGGGCTAACTGGAAGGACATTCTTGGCCACATCATATCAAAAAGTTAAATTTTCTAAAACGTTTATAAAAGGGCTATTTAAATCATTATTTTTAAAATCCCCATAAGAGCGGATCTGTTGTCAAACAGGTGGTTTAAAGACATCAGCAACCCTTTGATTGTTGTGCTAACATGCTAAAAACATGTTTGTAACGTCTATCCATCATTCATATAAAACTTTAATATTAAAGTGTAACCAATTTGACTTTTAGGGCCTTTTCACACAAGACACCTCCCACCCATCTCCACGCAGTTTTGCTGCGATGGATGGGTGGAGATGTGCGTGCACCTGCATTCCACCCATCTCCACCCATCAACCACGCACAGACATTAGGGAAAACGGAGGTGCCTCCATGCGTGGAGTTGGGTGTGCCCGTGGGAACGGCCCCACGCCCATCTCCACCCACCGCGCCGCACCTCCCCAAACCCCCTCCCTATGCACCCATGGGGCCCCCGGTCTGTTTGAAAAGGCCCTTACTTGCAAATATTGAATGTTTATTAAGGGAAATCTGAGAAAATAAGAACAAAAATCACATAATGCCGTTTGCACAGAGTTACTTGCTATACAGTACACTAAAGCAGCACATTAAGATTCACTTATCAGAAACTTAGGATACCCATATCTGAAATGCAAAATGGAGAGAAAAAAATAATTAGAATCTTACAAATGTGCTAGCAGGCATTTGAAGAGGCGTGAAAAATGGGTACAAAAGAGACAGAAACCTTTACGAAACATCTTTTTAAAAAAGAAAATGTGTTGTATGTTCTTTATAGAAGACTAGAGTACCTGTAGGGTGCTAATATACTGGGTGCTAAAGGGCACTTTGCTTTCAATAAGATGTCTATTCAGAAAGCCAAATAATGAGAGAAGGTGATAATGCACAGGTGTTTTCCCCCCAATTGTGTCTAAATGGAGAAAAAAATGAAAGCACACCCAGCCCAGTTTGTTCCTTACAGAAGCAGCACAACTTTTAATTAGCTACACGGCCAATAGAGATGATTCATGATCTCTGTTCACACATCTAATTTTCCAAATTAAATTGGAAGCTTGAAAGACAACAATGAATGACTGTGTTTATCTCCTTGCCCTTAAAAGCTTTCCTGGCACAGTTCCTTCCCTGAGAATCTTTCTTCTGAAAGTGTGCAATATCTCATCAGAATCTGCATTAGGATGCTACATTTCTATACTAAATTAAGCATGCTAAGAAAGGAGTTATCCTAAGTAGTCATAGCCAGTGCAAAGAGATATAAAGAATGGGGATAGGACTTGGGATAGATTTCTGGATTCGGATTGGTTATGGATTTGGATCGTTTATGTTTTTTATGAATCTGTATTAAAATAAATAAAAATATTTTAAAAATTATTATTTTAATAAATACTTTAAAATATTAATAAATAATTTAAAATATTATTTTAAAATTAATGCCTGCTGCATTAAGCGAGGGGGAGCACTTGTACGGGCAGACCCTGGAACCCAGGTGTCCAGGGGGCAGGGTTGGAGGCATCCTCCCCACCCAGGTGCAAGTCCAGCCAATGGGCTCCTTACCTGGGGCAGGGGTTGGGCCAGTGTTAGGTTTATCTGTGAGGATGCTGGCTGGCCACCCTCTCTTTCCACCTGGGTTGGTGCACGGCTGCAGACGCCCTCCCTTTACTCCCTTAATACTGTACATGCCATGGGGTGCACAGTTTATTCACCTAGTTTGTTCAGGGCGGCTGTGGGCACTGTGCTAGTCGCCGTTTTCGGGGCTGAGAAGGAATTTTCTATCTGGCTATAACTGGCCTCCTACAGCTGGGGTTTTTCGCCTTCACAGCAGTTCCTAGGTTTACAATGTTATTCAGTGGATTAGCTTTCTTTTGTCACAACTTAGGCAAACAACAGCTCAGGGACCACATTATGGGCAGAACTCAAGATCTCACCCATGGCACCCCCATTTGCCTAATTTGGGGGTAAGGCCTGGAGGTAGCAGGGAACCCCTAACTTCAGACTATGTAGGGCTGGGTTGGGGTAACACTGCTGCCCCTCCCTTTCATGGGGAAGGGAGGGGTGACCAGTCAGGGAAGGCTGGTCAGGGAAGACTGGTCACCCAGGTGGGGGTCCAACCCGCATTTCCGGTCTGAGCATGGTCCTGCTGTTATATCACAGATTTATGCCCTTGTCTGGGTGTCTGTTTACTCTTGTTTTAATAAAGTATGTCTTTAGGCCATGTTCTTTAAAAGAAACTTCAAGCTTATTAAACGTAGAAATAATGACATCGAATTTGAGTCCTTAAGGGCTCAGGCCTCTATCTCCAGAATATCTCCAAGTTATAAATACTGGCTCCCTAACTGATTAGTCCCACCATATCTAGGAATAGTTACAATGAAACCTTCAGGAAAGCTTTTACCTCTCTACGGCTTCAGTTAATGGTGACCAAAGTTTTATACTGTCGCTATTCAAGTTTGCCGTTTAAGGATCGTATGTGTATCTGTGGCTTGAATCAAGTGAAGGATCTGGTGCACTCCCTTTTACAATGCCCTCTATATGCATGTTCTTGAGATCAACTATTTAAATTAACCAATGCTAGACTTGAGTGGTCTCCCCATCGATTACGGGTACTATACTTCCTCTCTGATAAGACAGTGGAGGTGACAAATGCTGTAGCCAGCTTTGGAGCAGCAGCAAATAGATTAAGTGTACGGCAGGTAAAACTGCAGGAAGGTTTTGCCCTTAAGGGGCTTTTATTATGAATTATAGTATTTGTTTTATTTATGCCCCTTGGGTCTGTTCTAGTTTTTCTAATTTATGCACAGTTATTTAGTTAGTTAGTTATTTTATTTAGGCAATTTCCTTGCGTCATAACCACTGCACAATCAAACAAGTACATACATAATTGAACATAAACAAAACATTTAAAATAATACACTTGGTTGCTGGGCCTAAAATACAGTCCTGAAAAATCCTTGACCCCCGCACTGGAGTCAATCAAAACATTTTTGCCCAGCAACTAGCACCTGGATGACACTTGATCCCTAGGGGTTAAAATTATAGTTCTGGAAAATCAAAATTCATAAAATGCCTTGCCCTCCTTGGGGCTTGTGCTGGCAACACCTGTCCCCAAGTCACAATCAGAGCAACATAAAGGTTGAAAAAACAAAGACCTTGCTCATCTTGGGGCTTATGCTGGCAACACTTGGCCCCTGCGCTACAGCTTGCACTAAGATCTTGAAAAATTGAGATTCATAATATGCCTTGACCATCTTGGGGCTTACATACATACATACATACATACATACATAGCTTTTTCTTAGGTAATTCACCATTCAAACACATCTTACAAAGACAGATTACTTATTTTATGTATTTCTGTAAATTTTGTGTGATGTATAGTTGTCATGGCTATATGCCAGTACAATAAATTCATTCGTTGATTCTGAATAAAGTTACGGCCAATGCCCATTAAAAGTATACATGTGTCTGCCTGGTTCTTTTGAGTTGAGCATGCACAACAAAAATTTCTGCTAGTACTGAAGGAAGCCTTCTATCCACAAAAACAATTTTTTACATTATTATTTTTTTGACATTTATATCCCGCCCCTCCTGAAAACAGCTCGGGGCGGCTTCCAACATAATAAAACAATTATAAAATATAAAACAATTTTAAAATCATAAACAATTTAAATACTTTAAAACAGGACCCTGAGAATACAACTTAAAACATTAAAACAATATACAGAGTAGGGTAGGGGCGATGAACAAAACCCGATCCCTCCCTCCCCCCCCCGAAGGCCTGGGTGAATAGCCAGCTTTTACAGCACCGCCGGAATGACAACAGGCTTGGGGCCAGGCAAGCTTCCTCCAGAAGGGAGTTCCAAAGGCGCGGCCCGGCCACCAAGAATGCCCTCTCCATTGTGGCCCCCCGCTTTACACAGGGGACCTCCAGGAAGGCACCCCTGGCTGACCGCAGGAGCTGCTCTGGGGCGCAGAGGGCGAGGTGATCCCTGAGGTATGAGAGGCCCAGACCATGAAGGGCTTTATAGATCAACACCAAAACCTTGAACCTGGCTTGGCACGCTATCGGCAACCAGTGCAGAGTCTGGAGCACAGGTGTAATGTGCTCCCGATGACCCGTTCCCATCAGGAGACGAGCCATCGCATTCTGCACTAGCTGCAGCCTCCGAACCAGGAACAAGGGAAGCCCCACGTAGAGCGCGTTGCAGTAGTCCAGCCTTGAGGTGACGAAGGCATGGATGAGGGAGGTCAGGTCCGGGCCGTAGACGAACGGACGCAGCCTACGCACCAGATATAGCTGGCGGAAGGCAGCCTTAGCGACTGCCTCCACCTGCCGTTCCAGGCGGAGGTCTGCGTCCAGTATCACCCCCAAACTCTGGACCTGCTGAGCTATAGGAGGGCAAACCCCCCCAATCAGAGGGGCCACCACCTCCCTCGCTCTTCCCACCAACATCACCTCCGTCTTATCGGGGTTGTGCTTCAGTCTGCTCTTGAGTATCATCAGCATATTGGTGACACCGCACCCCAAACCCTCTCACGACCTCCCCCAAGGGATGCATGTATACATTGAATAGTAATTGAATGAAACTTCCCTTGCCAATCCCTGCATTACAATTTAGATAGATATTTATATTTATTATCCTGCCCTATCCTGACACCTTAGGGCAGTTTACAAAACATAAAATAATAAATGTGCTTAGAGACAGATAGGCAGATAGAAAGTCATACTTTGTATTGCATCTGAATTATTAACACACTAAGAAACATTTGGTGTGTTGGTGTCCCAAAACAATACTGCTTTTTACAATATTTCATACATGGAAAGAATTTTATTTGTAAGTTTGTTGTTGTTTTTTTAATTGGGATAGCTAATACCTAGAAGCCTATATTGCAACCTTCTGTCCTACAAATAAGTAGATGCTAATAATCTAGGTTGAGAAATCCAGCTTATTAAAAAACAAATCAGATTCTCTTTATGTTTATACATGTGTAAGTACAATTAATATTACGGGCTTGACTGGGAACAAAATAGCTTTAGTTAACCAGCCATTGCACTGCAATCAACTATGATGTAAAATGTAATAGTGAAAGATCTATTTGTAGAAATCACAACTGTTACTTCACACAGAACGTTTTTACCACATTCTTTTTTTTTTTTTTTTTTTTTTTTTTTTTAAAAAAGAAAGCATCCACAAGCAAATAGAATAATTGGACCATCATTAGTAAAAAAAGAATGACATTTCACACTCCTGAAAGTCACAAGAAACGTAGAGCAGCAGCTAGCAGAATGGTCTGTTTACAAATGTAGTAGCACTGGGGGAGGGAGCTGATGGTTTCTTTTAATTCTGTATGTTGGTTGCATCAATTGAAACTCTTTTAATAGCACAATATTTGTTTCTTCAATTTTTTGTTCAACTAGCATAGTCCATGGTGCCGAGAACCAAGAAGAAAAGAAAGGGTGATTAATTAAATTAAAGCATATTCATATGTACCAGCAGTTCACTATTTTGGATTCTTGGTTATAATATTTGCTAAGATTCTCCAGAGGCTTGATACTTTTGTAATATGAAGGTTATATTATATGGCTTCAGAAGTAGCTGCAAGTCAGATCTATTTTAATTAGTATTGCACAGGGGAAAATATTTTTTACAAACCAATATTTAACAAAAGCTGCCCTCTTTTACTACAGAAAACACACTAGGTTTCCAATATCCCTTTGAAATGTGAAGACACCCTTTTGTTAATTATTTCTGCTACCCCATCTACTTTGGTGTTAAATTATTGATGCATGCATTAAAAAGCTATTAGGAACTTTACTACAGTTAAATTCCTTAAACATTCATGATAAAAAATAGAGCTCTTTCTAAAGATCTACTGCACAAAATGTCCGATTCTGAAGCTTCTACAATAATTAGGGTTTCAAAACATTTGCACTCAAAAAAAGGTTTATTGACAAAGAAGCTGATCCAGTACCTGCTTATGCACTTTGAGTAAGGTGCATGCACACAAATATTGTGCACCTGGTTACACAACTGTTGGTGCACACACTGTGTATGTGGTGCGCATGTGTGCAGCATGCACAGAGCCGTGCACAAGCTGTGTGCATGGTGCACACATTGTGCATGCGGTGTGCAAACTAGGGATAAGCAAACGCTGTTCGGAGTTCAGATCAAACTCGGTCTGTTTGGACAACCAAACCGAACTTCCAAACCGAACCGGTACCGACTGAACCAAACTCGATCCAAACTCGAAAATGAACGAACCGTTCGGTACCGTTCGGGTGAGTTTGCATGAGTTCAGGCAGGAAAAACATGACTGGAAGGTCCAGGGAGGGGGAGGCAACTGACGAGCAAACTTCCTGGCACCAGGGGTGGAGAGGCTTGGGGTAGCAGCCAGCCTGCCCAGTCACCATCCCTATTCTCCTCAGACCACTGGCTTCGTAGTCTGCGATTTGACATGGGGGAAGGGGAGGCTAGGCTGCACAGAGCCAATGGGGCTTGTGGTAAAGCAGGCACAGCAAGTAACAAAAATAATTGCCCCTTCCCAGCAGTTTGTGTTCCATTGCCATCCTCCTCCTATTTCACCCATCCCACACATTTATCTCCCTGGTATCATTTATTTAGATTAGATAGATTTAGGCATTATTTTTATTTTTTACCCATCCCTGTGTTCTTTCTCCCTACCCTCCACTGAATCGTCCCCCTCCTCCCACCATATATTCCAATTATGATTCCCTTCCCCTGTTTTTCGATTTATTTAGAGTAGCATTAGATTGATTTAGCTTTCATACGGTTTTACAAACTTAGTTAAGGCAGATTCACACCAAGCAAACTTTAACAAATCTAGAAATTGTGTGTTAAGGCTCCCACCTTAACTTCCACACCATGTAAGCAGTAAGGATGTTGTATGGCTTCACATACTGTGTTCGCTTACAACTTAGGCTCCATGCACCCACACTGTTGACAGACAGGTGAATGATAGGTGTATGAATGATAATAGAAGCTAGAATTGTCCAGGCTGAAGATACTGTGAAGAATTGCTTGAAACAGCAGGACATGACTTAAGGCCATAGGCCCTAAACATTGCTTGAAGCCAAAAGCCCCTAAGTGAACTATGCACAGACTATAATTTGACAGTTTGCAAGATTTTGACTGCAAAAAGACTTGCACAAGATGCCAGTACAGCCTGAACCAACACCATATTTGCAAGCATAGCTGATTTTGAACATTAATTGCTTATACAACAGTTCTGGGCATAAGGCTAAAAACAGACATCTATGAAATGGAACAATGTTCAACTGGTCAGAAAAGAGGAACCATAGGAGAACAGATACATCCTAGTCAAAATGACTCATGAAAGGCATGGGAGGGCCGACTCTGCCTAACAGCATATGCATGGCCTATGGAACCAGAGACCTATAAATATGGGACGGATGTCTTTTGGAACTCGGACTCGAACTCGGATGCCTGTAACATCAATGGACACCTGTAACATCAATGGACAGGTCCTGGCACCCCGTCACCTCTATCATAAGTTGGCCACTTTGATAGGAGTACTAGGTAATGTATGAATGAATGTTGAGAGAGTAACTTTGTACTAACCTATAGAGTAATATTTTGTTTTTGTATTAATAAATAAAGCTCAGAGGTTTTGCTGAATTTAATCTCCAGCCTGATTTTTGATCTCTTGATTAAACCACAGAATTTCAAAGAATCTTGTCACACAGATACAGTGGTGAGTAAAAAGGCTAATAACCGTAGACCAGGCCGAGGGACTTAAGCCAGGGTCATGGCCCTGGTGGAACCTCTTGTGCCCTACGGGAGTGAAAGTGTGTTTTTCCCTTCTACCCTTTTATGAGCCAAATCCTGCAGTTAGTTGCCTCTATTTGACCCTCTGTAAGGAAATAGACACTTTGTCTAGGTCCAACAGTTAGTGGTCTGGTCCTGGCACTCTGTAAGGAGACGGACATCTTTCCCTGTGTGTGTGAATGAAAGAAAGAATTTGTAACATATTAGGAATTCATTAGTAATAACCCCAGTGAAAAACACATTCCCTAGGAATACATTTAGCAGCCCAAAACCAGGTGTGACATTCTGCCTTGGTCTTTCAGCTCCAATCCTCTCCTTTGCAGGTTGGAGGCAACAATAAAGCTGAGCAGAATGCTATGTAAGTGTTTAATAAGAATTTGGGTACATGTTGACATTAAATGCATGGAAAGGCCAATGGAAGGAACGGAGGAAAGATTAATCCTAATTTGGAATTAAATTATATCTCATTAAGTGTTTCTGAAAGAATACAATGGAGATGCACCTTTAGGAGTGGGGGAGAAGATGATGTGGAATAACAAAGGCAGCAGGGAGAAATGGTGGAATGACAGGGAGGAGGACATAAGGATGAAGTACAGGAGAAAAGAACTTGGTGGAATAATAGGAGGAATGACATAAGAAATTAGTAGAATCTTGAGATTGTTGGTGATGTAAATTATTGGGAGAAGTGATAGAGTATGGGAAACACTACCATGGTTCTATTAAGCACCATAGGTGCATCCTTCTTGTTCTACTCTGTATTGCCCCGTGTTTTTCAACTCTTCTTCTGGGTAGTGTTTTTTTTGGGGGGTGGGGGTTGTCATTTCACACAATGTGTCGCATTCTGTATTAGAGATGATCTTCATTATATTGATCAAGAGTTTTGTAATTTTTTGGGAGGTGATTGAAGCTTATTGGGCAGTCCAGACGTCTGGGTTGTGTGTCATCAGGTTGGAAGGTAGTAGATTAAACTGGGGCTGCGCTGAGGGATGGAAGCTGAATTCCAAACCTTTCTATCTTCTAACACTGAAGTGGTGCTTACTGGGTCACAGTCAGTGGGTTGGAGTAGGTGCGGATCTGAAATAAAAGGAATTTAAATGTAGGGACATAACTGGTCCATGTAGTTGTTTAATAGTGGCATATTTACATGCTGGTAGTTACCTGTGTACTGGGGAGATGTATTTGATCTAGTGCCACAGAATGGAGATGTGAAATGTAAATGAAAGATACATTCTTGTCACACTGGAAGTAGAGTACCAATGTAATACTAGACAGGGAGGAGCGTACCGTGCTAGCTTTAGTGTTGCACCCAAAATGCCTTTGCAGGTTGGAAGATTGGAGCTGAAAGACCAAGGCAAAGTGTGGGTGCATGGAGCCTAAGTTGTAAGCGAGCACAGTATGCAAAGCCATACAACATCTTTACTGCTTACATGGTGTGGAAGTTAAGGCAGGAGCCTTAACACACAATTTCTAGGTTTGTTAAAGTTTGCTTGGTATGAATCTGCCTTAACTAAGTTTGTAAAACC
>QEPC01012039.1:893526-907682 GCA_003113815.1 Sphenodon punctatus | reverse complement strand
TCCCCCTCCCCCTCCCGCTCTCTCAGCCACCTTCCCCCCTGAGTGTAGTATCCCTGGGGGAGCTGTGGGCCCTGAGATGGGGCTACTCATAATGCTGGGGAGCCCCTCTATTCTGTTCTCCAGTCAGCACACACAAGACTTGGTTGAGGGAGCAGGAAACATGTTTATTGCTATTGCCTAGGACAGGATCCTAGTAAGAGGGAACACTTGCATAACATGAAATGGAGATGGCACCCTGCAGCTCCCAAACACCAACTGAACAGGAAACCCCCTCCACCCACCTAGTTCTGGAGGGAAGAAGAGTTGGCTATTGCCAACTCTCTTAAAGCTGTACACACACATACCACACTGAGTCCCCCTACTGCTCCCCAAGCCCCCTCCCACGGAGCCCCTCTCCTGTTCCCCCAGTCCCCTCCTGTTCCTTCAGCCCCCTCTCCTCACAGACTCCCCAGCCCCACCACCTCATCCAGCTCCTCTTCTCTCCTGCTCCCTCAGCAAGCGCAAGTGCATTTTAAATGTCAGGGACATCTTGACACCTCATCTAACATAAAATATTGGACCAAAGCACATACTTAGCATACTCAATATCTGTCCTATGCAGCCATCTGTGACTATTAGTGTATGCTCACAGAGAAAACCCCATCAACTTCAGGGTTGCAAGCCAGAGGAATTTGCCCCAGGGAACTCCAATGAAGTCAATGGAACTCTCATTACAGAACATTAGCTCAGCCTTAACTAATGGAGCCACTAGCGTGACTCCATAATAATATTAGATGAAAAGTTTTAATAAATAATAATAATAATAATAATAATATAATATATATATATATAATCTGTATGTACATTCTTTGGGTTGGAAGACATCGAGAAGGGAAGTAGGATGGGAAATGGGGTACATGGCAGAGTTGGTAGGGGCCGTGCCAGTGGAGTGGCATCATGCAGCAGCAGTCAGAGCCCATCATCACGCCCCAAACTCATCAGGCCTGATTTTTGGAGACATGATGTTCCTCCAGGGCCACCAACGTCCCCCATTATTTATGTAATCCCCAGCAGTCCTCCTGGGGGGCTGTCTGCAAGTTGAGACCCTGTTGGCACATCTTGGGGCTAATACACTACATGTGATGCTGCTGTCAGGTAGGGATCTGACAAGCTGTATATACAAACATACAATGAGATTCTGCCACTTGCCAGAAGCAGCACAGAGGGATAAAAGATTGGACAGGTCAAACTCAGCTGGTAACAATATAACTTTTATAGTAGCTTTTTAAAAAACAAACAATAACAATATAACAAGACATAAAAATAACAAACTTAAGTGTCTCAGGGCCAAACAATACCGATACCAAAAATAAAATATTTCAAATCGGTATCGATATCGGTACCGAAATCGATACTGATTTCTGAATATTTGGCCGAACTGAACTCCACCGAGCTGAACAGCCGAACCCAAACCGAACAAGCGAACCTGAACTCGGTTTTTGAACCGAACGGCTAAACATCCGAACCGTGTTCTGTTTGCAAATCCCTAGTGCAAAAACATGGGCAATATTTGTGTACATGCACCTTGCTCACAGTGGCAGGTACAGGATCGACATCAATATTCCTGAATTTTAATAAGCCCCTTTCCCCCTCCACCCCCAATAGGTTTGAAGTCATTCACTCTCATAAAAATACCAGATTTTATCAAAGTTTGTGCTACTGGGAGCATATCTAAAGTGCCACAGTGAATGTTAGAACTCATATGATTTCATTTGGCATCAGATAGGGTCTGTATGTTGTATAAGAATATGGTGTTCATTCAAATATACCTCATCAGGCCTCAAGCTTTAAATCTCTCAGTTTCAGATTAACTCAGGGCTCATTACTCTCACAGTTTGTCTATACTGATTACTAGGAAAAGGTTACCTGATTCATATGGATAAACCAAGGTTATGCATCCCCTTATTCACAATTTTGTTAAATGGCTGGCCAAACTGTACCTGACCTACACTCTAAGTAACACCCCCAAAACCAGAGTATTTAAAGTTTCATATTCTCTTTTCCCCATTTCTGTTTGGAGGAATTCATTTCCTGGCTTGACAAACATTTGGTTCAACAGTCAATAGTCATCAAACCCCAGAGATGCATTTTCTGAGGAGCCAGGCAGATTTGGGTACTAACTAATATGTCTGTGTACATTATGTTGTGGGCTATGCAAACCAGACCAGGTGAAATAAGCTTATCTTTGGTTTTACCAAAGTTTGAGGTAATTTTCAGACATGATCCCACCCCCCACCTGCCCCGAGACACGTAGGGATGCAGAGCAGGAAATTGAGCTCTGCATCCCTGTGCATCTCTGCTGGCAAAGCCATGGGTGGAGGGGGCCTTTCAGACCAGTCGATCCCCACGCATATCCTGGCTGCAAATCCCCAGCCCTGCAGCCAAAATATGCATGCAGGAGGGGGGGAGGCATGTCTGAAAGTGGCCTGGGTTTCTGATATTTGGGAGTGAAAAACTTGGGTTTTTTTCAAAGTGAAAATATGACCCTACACTATTATAGGCTTTTTGTGCCTCTGTATCTGATTAATTCATCTAGAGTTTTTGTGGTGGTGGTGGTGGTGATTATTATTATTATTATTATTAAATGAAAGGTTTTAGCAAAAAGAGATTTTGTTTTGTACAAGAAGTTATCAGGTACAAAAAGGAGAACGTTACAGGCAATTTTGAATAAGTACTGGCTTTTTTGCTCATATTTGATCTTACGAACCTTATTGGTTATTTTGGCAGCACTGCATTACCTATGGATAACTGCATAACCGTGCTAGTTCATCTCTAGCTCTTAGGCATAAAGCTTTGAACCTTAGCAGATGTTACACACTTTTTGTTGTAGCATGTGTAACTGTGCATAACCATTTATGTTAGGAATGAGTTATTGCACCAGATGCTCTGACACTTTCTGTACTAACAGGCCTCTTATAGCTCTATACAAGATATAGCTCTGCAAGACTTAGTCTGCTAGTTTTCCTCTCTAAAATCCCACAGGCTATCACTGTACTGCAATCTGGCTGTCAAGATCATTGCATATTGTGAGCTAATTAAGAAACTGTAATAGACTGCATCTAAAAAGTTTGTTCCTCTTCTGACTCATATGCATGGTGCTGAAGGAACTTTCATCAGCTAGAAGTAAGCCTTGGAGGGGGGAAATAAACTTCCTCCAAAATGAAGGGCAGGTTTGTTCTCTTTATCACCTAAATACAACCAGCCCTTCCTTGAGTTCAGTGAAAGTCTTCTGCTCTACCTCTCTTTCTGAAACAGCCATTACGAAAATGAAAAGTACATTGAAAAATAAGTTTATCAAAAAGATCTGCATGCAAACTAATTTGAACAGGCATTTTCTAAAAAGTAGGCCAGAAGACAGAAAGATTACTTCTGGCTAAAATGGAGCAAATTAAATTATAAGAGGCTTAATACATTTATTCTAAATTTAATTGCATAACCTAATGTCAAGGTTATTATATTCTACACAGTGTTCTCATCAGAGCTCAAAAGAGAAAGACATAGCTCGAGTTTGTATCTACTTTATTATAAATCCATTTGCAGATTATTTCAGTCTCTAAAATATGCACGTACTGAGACTACATTAACTCTATAAATTCAGCTACTGCATTTTGGTGCTTGTGTACATTAATATAAAAATGTATATTTCAAAATGATGGCTATTTTCCCTTTACAGTAAATTCTCATGAGACCAGAAGCTTCCTAAGCAAGACAGTCTGTATCTATAAATGTGTAGGACAAAGAGAGCATCAAACCACAAAGTAGCTAACCAGGAGACACAAGTAGCACTTATTTATTTATTTTATTTCTTTAGATTTATTGGCCACCCCCTCACTTACTGTAGAAGTAGAAGGGTGCATGTGTTACTGCATTAATCTGGCCTAGCAACCTAACACCGAGTCTTGGGTAGGAGGCAACAGTTATCAAGACCTGTAGCAACAGATAAATGGGGGTGCATGCAGGACCCATGTGCACCCTGATATGGGTCCCCCCTGGGTATAGAGGACCCATTAGGAGGGTGCATGAAGGTGGGAAGTGACCTCCTCGCCCCCATCCTACTGCTTAGAGAAAGCCAATCGGGGAAGCCCCCAGTTTAGCTGAGAAGAGCGTGGGCTGGGGAGAACCAGAGAGCGGCAAGCAGCCACTAAGAATGGAGGAATAGGTGAGGCAAGTCAGCCCGGGGATCGGCAGGTGCCAGGATCAGCATCCTGTGAAACCCCAGTAATATCCAGATTTTTGGACGCTGAGTACCCAATGGGGGTGCCCAAAAATGTGGGTATGACCCATGGGTATCAAATGTGCTACCTCCTGCAGCCCTACAGAGACTGAATCAATGTAAACAGAGAAAGAGGTTTTTGATATAACCTAAGAACTGTGTTGAAGTCACATTTTGCTAAGCAAATTGGAAACAGATAGATGAGTGTCAGTAATTAGACTTTAGTGGAAAAAATGATAATGAAGGGGCAAGCCTATTTCACTCATGAAACCTACTGCACTTCTTAACAATTAAATTTCTGAGGACTATACCAATGAATCTGAGAAAACCAGACTCCATCAGGAAGGGCCCATGGACTGTATTCCATGGACATGCACCTTCACTTGGGCACCTTTCCTAACATTATATCCTCATTGAACCTGACAGGAAGTGAGAATCTTGCTTGACTTTTCCTTTACTCATCCATCCCCACCAATTATTTCCTCCTATTTCTTTTACTTATAGCTTCTCAGTCCTGATCCTGAAACCAGCACCAGCATGACAAGTTGCATCTGCATGCGTAGGGTTTTTGGGATCATCCCCACCAACAGAAGGGCCCACTTAAACTAACCAGATGGCATCCTAGACAAGAAAAGCAAGCTGAAGCCAGAGCTGTGCCTGCCAAGCTGGCCTGCATACTCATATCAACAATATTTGTGCCAAGCCTGATGGCAAGAAAAGAAAGTCAATTTCACCCATCTCTTGGTATCCTGTCTCAACTCTTTCATGTACATGTGGGTGTCTGTTTGTTTGTGGTAAGAATGATGCTCTGGCTAGAAGCTGCCAGAATTCAAGAGTAGGAGTAATCAGGACACCAATGTCTGAAAAGAGATGATATAATTTATTTATTTTATTTTATTTATTTATTAATCTATCAGATTTTTACCCCACCCTTCCCAAATGACCCATGTCAACTTATAAAGCAAATAAAACAGCATATCAAATGGCATAAAACCCCATACCCCACCCACAACAACCTTACCCCGCCCCTCCTCTCCAACCCCACACCAACACCCCAAAACCCTCCACCCAACTCTCACCCACAAACCTTCCAAGCAAACCCTGTCCCTACCTGTCAAATGCTTTTTTAAACAAAAACTGGCTCTGGAAGATGCCTAGGTTGGGGCTCAAATGAACATCTGGGGGGAGGGAGTTCCATAAAGCTGGGGAAGTGACAGAGAATGTCCTCCGACAGACTCCCGTCCTCTAGACAAGAGTAGCAGATGGACCATACAACAGGGCACTCCCATATGGCTGCAAGGGCTGCAATGGAACATGGTGGTCTCTCAGATATTTAGGGGCCAGTCAGTTTAGACCTTTAAAGGTCGAACCCAGCACCTTGAATTCTGTCTGGAAAGCTACAGGCAGCCAGTGTAGATTTCAGTGCACTGGTGTAAACTGCATCCTGCAGCTTGTCCCCAAAAGAAGCCGAGCCGCTGTGTTCTGCACCAGCTGCAGCTTCTGAACAGCTATCAAGGGCAGTCCCATGTAGTGCACTGCAGTAATCTAGCCTCAAGATGATGAAAACATGGACAACAGTGCCCAGATTGGAGTCAGAAAAAAAAGGCTGCATTCTCCTCACAAGATGGAGTTGGTGAATAGTGCTCCTGGCCACTGCAGCAAACTTATAATCCATGTGCAGCGAGGAATCCAATTGACCAAAGGGGACTGGACTCGATCAGTAACAGGAGTCCCACTCCCGTCTTAGTCACGACAGACAACTATCATCACCTCAGTCTTGTCAGGATTCGGCTTGAATTGACTCACCCTCATCCAGTCCCCAACCACTGTCAGCATTGGGTAAGCACTGAAATGGCAGGGCGTGATTCAGATGAAAAAGGAAGATAATGCTGGTGGTTTTCATCAGCATATTGATGACACTTCACCACAAACTTACAAATGATCTCACCCAGCAGCCTCCGATACACATTGAACAAGAGGGGAGAAAAAATAGAACCCTTTGGGATCTCACAAAGTCACGAGCAAGCAATCACCACCTGGAACAGCTCCACCGGGTAAGACTTTGCAGATGCTATGATAGCGGATAAGAAAACTTTCTTCGACACCATCACAGTTACGACATGGTCCTTCAAAAACAATCTATGCCACCATCAGTCTGCTTCAGCATGAACTGAGCGTTACCTGCACTCTGTGTACCTTCCCACTTCAGGATGTGGGAAGCAGGTACCCTCTTTTTACCAGGGGGACCTGCACATTCAAGGTAGTGGGAGAGGACGCCTGGGTGCAACTTTGTTGATGGCTATGGTCAACATGTCATTCTACAAGACAACCATGTCATCAACAGACCAGCCATCAAGGTTATCAGGCTATCACAGGGTGGAGGCCTACCAGGGGTAAGTCCACGCAGGATCAGGGCCCAAGTAGCAGTCTCACTCACTGGATTAAAGAACAACTCAGTTGTTCTTTAATCCAGCTCTCCACATTACTTTATGATGTCTCCACCCTAGACATAGTCCATATCCAGGCACAGTCCCTTTAACTGGGTCTTCAGACTCTGTTTTCAACAAGCTATAGTACAATCAAACAGTTACTTTTCTTGTCTTAGTCAAGCTACTCACTTTCCTTCTGTATCCAAATAGATTACATCAGCCCAGACCCAGCTTGGGCTATCTCATAATTCTCCCCTGCATAGTTCTTTCAGAGGAGCTTACCACCTAGCTCCTTCTCAATCAACAGCCCAGACCTCAACTGTCTCTATAGCTCTGCTGCTTCTCTTTTGTATCCTGAGCCATGCCCAAAACAAAGTCACTTCCTGTCAGGGCCATTTTGTATTTGGCCAGTAGCCATTTTGGCTTCCCTCAGCTTGCTATGCCTTCACTCTGCCACACAGACATACATCCCAGAGAGTGCCCAACAACAACGTATGTATGGGATACCATACATATGTATTAAAATGTTGACACCAATCATAGATAGTGGAAGAATCAAATTAAAATTTAGTCCATATATTATTCAATGTTCAAATGGAAGTGCAACATTCAAAGAAGTCCATTTTTAAAATGATTCTGTGGTCCACCATGTTTCAACCCGATGTCTTCATCAGGGACAGAGTTAATGACTTCCACTGTACAATAAAACAAAGAAACCATGTACAATAAATAAAACATATCTTCAAAAATTGCATTTTTTGTGATTTGTAGAAATTAAGCATATAAGTAACTCAACTCGAAACCATATTATATAAAAGCATGATTTGTTCCATCTTTTACAGTCCAGAATACATTTTACCGCACATTAGTGTCAAGACAAGATTCCACATCTAAAAGGGAGACTCACATAGCTGAACAATCAACGGCAGAGTCCAAAGTTTTTTCACAGGGGGACTTGTTTTTTCACAGGACCTTAGCTTTTTTCACAGGGGCACTTGAGTAGGTAAATATTCCTTTGTGTATTGCAAGTACTAAAGGATTTTTAGTCACTTTGGATGTAGTGTCACTCTACTCCAATCTTCCTCATGATGATGCATTAATGATAGAAGATCATCCTTGGAATTACATCATGACCAAGGGCCGCCTCCTGGCTATCTGTGTCGAATATTAGAATTGGTTATGACAAAAAATTATTTTAAGGTTTCAGGATTCTTTTTATTTATAGAATTTGGGAATAGCTATGGGGTCTTCAATGGCTCTGGAAGTGGCAAATTTATTTATGGATTCTTATGAGCACACTTTTATATTTGATTTTCATATGAATCCCTATTATAGATATGTATACATATGGCAGAGGTTTATAGATTACATTTTTAGTATTTTGACTGGTTCTGAAACTGAGTTGAAAGGATTTAATGAATGGTTAAATGGGTGCCATAGTAATATTACATTTGATTTACATTAAGATAAACTTTCTATCATTTTGGGGGGATAATAGAGTTACTATGGAGAAGGAGGGTTTTACAACCGTCACTTATGTTAAACCCACAGATAAAAATATGTATCTTCATTACCATAGCTTTCACCCTTTGCACCTTAGGAAAAAAAATAATCCCCTATGGCCACGTTTTAAGAGCCAGAAGGAACTGCTCTTCTGATGTGGGTTACAGACTTGAGTCTGATAGATTGTATCAAGATTTTTTTCTCATGAGGTTATCCCAGGAGATATTTAGACTCAGCACAACTTCAGAGTTTCAAGATTTTCACAGAAAGAACTTTTAGATAAACAACAAAATAATTCTGCTACTTGACAGGCTTGTTTTTTTTTTAACCTTTGGTCACTTATCTACGTGGATTTGTTTTATTATTTTCAAGTATTGGAGACTGATTTCACATATTCCATCTTGTGATTTGCCTCCTCTTTTTGCTTATAAAAACAGAAGGAATTTAAAAGAATACCTAATAAGGGCTGATATGAAACCGCTAGCTTTACAGAAAGGTACAAAGTGGTTATCAGAACCTGTGGCTCACTTTAAATGCAATAGATGAATATATTGTAATATATATACACACACAATATCAAATCATTTGTAACAAATGGAAAAAACTTATTATTTAAATTGTTTAGTACTTGTAATACACAAAGGGATATTTATGTGCTCAAGTGCCCTTGTGAAAAACTACATGCAGGTTAACTATGAGTGAATTAAAAAATCAGAATTGGGGAGCATTTAATCTGTTTAAGAAGACAGGTTCTGTCAGCCCCTTTGGTTTCCCATTAAGTGGAAATTACTGGGCTGAAACTTGGTTCGATTGTCTTGCTGGCTCTTGACGAGAAGGGGGTGTGTGTTCCCATTTCGCCTCAAGCTGAGCTGAGAAACCCCCTCTTCTCATAGAGAGCCAGCGCTAATTTGAGGGGGTTGGGGTTGCAGGCAGGGGGGCCAACACAGGAGCCGGAGGTGAGCAGGGGGCAAAGACCAGCCCCCTGAGTATCTCCACCCCTCAACCCAGCATCCTCACCTAGAGGGGAAGGGAAAGTTTGGGTTGGGTAGGGTAGGGCAGGAGTGTACTTACCATCTGAGGCTGTTCTGACCCCCCCTTCCCCCCCCCCCCCCGGTGGTGCTCACGCCACACTAGGCCCCTTCACGGATCTTTAGTTTAAAAGATGTCCCCTCCCCCAGCTGGAGCATGCTCAGAGCACTGCTTGGCTCTGCATGCCCTTTTCAAAGATGGCTGCTAAATGGCTGAGCAGCTCTTCTGAGCATGCTCATTCCTATGTGCCAATTTTAAAGATGGCGGCTGCAGGGCCGCACATGCTCAGAAGAGCTGGTTGGGCTGTGGGTGGGACAACCGGTTCATGACCGACCGCTGTGCCACTCTGACCATCGCAGTGTCATTTCTCCATGAAGCTGTTTTACCTGTACCCTGTGTTGGTGTGCTGACAAGTTCACAGGGGCCAGGGATGCATTTGAGACCCTCCCCATGCACAGATTTGCTTGCCCCCGCATAAGTCATCCCGGCTTTTTCTCCAATGCACCATGAGTGGTCAGCAGTGGGTGGTGCATGGATCATGGGAGCGTGCGTCCCACCCACTCCACCTTCAGATGGGCATTTGGGTTTGGGTTTGATGGGTGACCTGCATGTTTGTGTCTCATTTAGAATGGCCTGAGTATGAATATAATGCTTATCTAATTTCACTGCTTTATTTAATCCATATTATACCCTTTTATTAACATTCATTTAACACTGTTAGGAACACAGTTAAAATAATTTGAATTAAACCACTCAATCTAAGTAGTAAATGCCCAAAGGGCTGTGGTAGCCATTCTTTGTGGTAGCCTTCTTTATTAAGGACAACTGGTGATACCTCTGAAAGACTAAGTTAAGGAGATACAATGAACAGTACAGGCAACAAGAAGTAAAATTACTTCTTTAAAAGATTTAATATTTACTAAATACACAATATACACATATCTCTGAGTAGTGAGTACAGAGAGTAAGGGTTATTTTTTAACATTCTTAATTTCATTTTTATATTGGTAATCTATCTAAATATCTAGATGCCAGTACTGACCAAACCAAGGGGCACTTAAGACTTAAAACCCATCATCAAATAACAATATATAGTGAGAAATCTGCAAATCCATCAGTGGTATCTATCTGGGGTCTTCTAAGGCAGGAATTTTCCTTTGAGTTCGAGCCTATGACTGCTCTTTGAAGCCTGTGTTCTACCATTTTCTTGAGGCAAGAAAATACCAGTGAAAGGAGTTTAATTTTTCTCCCCTCAGAAATTAAAGAGAACGGATAAAAGTACTGTCAATTTTTGATTGGTTTACTTTTGTGAATAGAAAACAGCAGACCCAAATGAGATAGGGAACTTGCTGTTGGTATGTAGGAATTCTGGGCATCTACCAAATAAACCAATTATATAGAGAGGATGCTAAGGACCAGATCCAAAAACCACTGAAATTAACAGGAAGCTTCCTATTGATTTCAATTGTGTTTTGGATCAGGTCCTAAGTACATTTCTGAGCTATACAATAGATTTCTGAATAATATCTTGTCTAACAATTATATCATTATATGTATATGCCCTGCACATACACCTTTTCCCTGGCTAAAATCTAAAGCATAATTCAGTAGGCAAATGACTATTATGTGAGTAATATATCTTAATGACAGCTGGTAGGGGAATTGTGAGAAAAAACCCATGACAAAAAATAATAAATTCATTGTGATCCTTTATTTAGTCTGAAGCCTACATTGGAGGCATTCCAGTGCCAAGTTTCTCAAAGGCACAAATTGATTCAATTTCGATTTTGATTTATCATACAATAATCACATGGCCCTCCACTGCTAACTGCAAAGTAACTAGCATATCAAATCAAATCAAATGCATTTATTGTGTGATTTTTAGATCATTGCAGAATATATATATAAAAAAAAACAAAAAAATAAAACATAAACATACAAGGAATCACTACTTAATACATCATATTGAATACAACATCCAGCTGTCACACAGCAAACAGCCCTTAAATAAGCAATTAAAGTTGCTTATATTTACATGGTCAGAGGAGTACTACTCAAAAACCGAGTTCTCAATTGCACAGCTCTTAACAAAAACAAGGCTACATTTCAAGTGATATCCAAATCTGTACTATCCAAAAGAGCCGCTAGTAATCCATTGGTCATCCCTACCTGGGAACTTACCCAAGATAGGAACTAGGAGTTCCTGTCGTGGGCCATCATACAGATGGCAATGTAAGATAATATGCCCCATTGTCTCCATGATAATATTGTCAAAAGGGCATAATCTATCTGCATATGGAATGCCCTGGATCCTGCCTTCAAAAACTCGGGAGGGGAAGGCGTTGAAGCAAGCTCGTGCAAACAGCTGCTTGGCTCTGCCGGAAATTGGGGCAGACAGATAGGCAGCAACCTGCCCCATCTCCGGAGCATAAGACATGTACTCTTGGATGTGGGGCATTAGCCTTATACTGTCAAGTTCGGATTGCCATCCTATATCTCCTACCCATACTAAGACCTCCTTCCTACGAGTATCCGGCAACTTGTGTAACTAGCATATGTAAAACACCATCCCCCAACCCCCCAATAAGGTATATCTAGGGTACATTTCAGGGGTAGAGACTGATACTGAGAGAGAAGTATTGGATCAGAGGCTAACATTGCAAGGATGTAATTTTAAAAAATGGTAAGGTAAGAAATATTGAAACAAGAAAAAGATGGATTTAAAAAAAATAAAAATACTTACCCCAAATTCATCTCTCCACTGATGCGCTGCCTGAAATTTCTCTGCTTCATCAGCAAGTTTCTGAGGGGGAAAAAAAGAGAGATAAATATTTTAGTTTTTCAGTGGCTGCTTTAAACTAATGACACATGCACACCAAAGACATTAAAGGAACAACTATTTTAATAAATCTTGTAACATACAGTTGCACATCACAAGACACATAATATATGGGTAAATACAGGTATGTGGGCAGCAGGGCAGCTCCCCAGGACAGCTGCAGCTGACACATGCTTTGAGTTAATCATGTGATTAAGTGTTCTCTTGAACAGCTGTAATAATTATTCTTACATATAAATGATACACTTTTGAACAGCATCAAATTCCCTCTGTGATTTGTGGTACCAATGTATCATGTAGCTGTGTTAGACACACTGTAGAAATACATTCCATTTATCAAATTAGAAGTGTTGCCCTTCAATTTTGTTAAGTGTCTCCTTTTGTTCAGGAGTCCCAGTAAAAGGGAGTAGCTGAAAGCTGTCATTGTACAAGTTTGATATTTTACATCCTGCTCTAACCTTGCTGACTTGTTTCCTTGTCACAATTTGATTATTCTGTCTTGAATTCTTCCTCATATGAAATACTCTAATATTTTCAGTTAGCTTTCCCATTCAGCTATGCTCCTTTTGAGTTAAAACTATCCACAAACCAAACCCTTTTACAGATTAATAAGGACACAAAATTATCGAAAGCATCCCATGGCCCAAAGTTCCCCCTTCACCAGATATGTTTTGGGCTAGGGGATGCTAGGCATATATACTGTAAGAAGGTGGCACTTTGGAGAGTACTGTTTGCTATTGTCAAAGGCTCTGACATTTTCAGGAAAAAATTCAAATATAGACTAAAAACATATTACCAGAAATTGACTTTTCTCTTCACAAAACAATACTAGGGATCAGCATTGGGGATATAATCAATTCAAAAAGTACAGCAACTAGTCAAAATTAGGGGTGGGAATTCCAGTTCTCCCGAGAACCGATATTGCCGGTATTTGAGTGCATCGGATTAATCCGATATTTACCTGTACTGGCATACCTTACCGGACCTTTAACATTGGGCATGTTACCTTTTTTTTACATTGCGGCCATTGAGATAAATGGCCGCAATGTAAAGAAACCGGTAAAATGCCCAATGTTAAAGATCCGGTATGACGATACCGGTAAATCCGGTACCAGGGAGATCCGATACTGGTAAATCCAGTATCTGGTATTCTCCCCGGTGTCCCACCCCTAATCAAAACGATCCCCAAACCCCCATTAAATTGTTAGACGTAAGAACATAAGAAGCATCATACTGGGTCAGATCAATGGTCCATCAAGTCCAGCATCCTGTCT
This sequence comes from Sphenodon punctatus, assembly GCA_003113815.1. Taxonomy (NCBI): domain Eukaryota; kingdom Metazoa; phylum Chordata; class Lepidosauria; order Sphenodontia; family Sphenodontidae; genus Sphenodon; species Sphenodon punctatus. Next base: position 894,356 of record QEPC01012039.1, on the reverse strand, counting down.
TCGAAAGTGGTCAGTCTCTTTCTCTTGGGAAAACTACCTGACAAGTCACAATGGGCAATCCATTACCTGTTGTTCCACCCTCAACCGTAAGAGGTTACTTCTCAAAACCTACTTGACTAATTGCCATTAATGGACCTATCCTCCAAGAACTTATCCAATCCCTTTTTTAAAACGGTGACCATTTTCTCTGGTAGCAAGTTCCACAAGTTAATTGAGTGCTGAGTGACAAAAAATACTTTCTCTTGTTTGTTTTAAATCTGCTACCAGTTAATTTCATGGAGTGTCCCCTTGTTCTAGTACTGTTAGAGAGGGTAAATAACTGCTCCCCATTACGTGTTCCACACCACTCATGACTTTATAAACTTCTAGCATATCCCTTCTCAGTCGCCTTCGCCAAGCTTGAAAAGCCCTAACCTATCAAGCCTCTCCTCATACGGGAGCCAATCCATACCCTTGATCATTTTTGTTGTCCTTCTCTGTACCTTTTCTAGTTGTACTATATCTTTTTTATTATTTATTTATTTATTATTTTATAGATTTGCATCCCGCCCCCTCCTGCAACGCAGCTCGGGGCGGCTAACAGCAGTCATAAAAACAATTAAGATCAATTTAAAATATAAATATAAAATACATCAATAAAACAGGGTTAAAGGACAGTAATAAATAAATAAACGGGCGGGGGATTAAAAATCACCCCCCCCACCCTCCCTCCCAAAGGCCTGGGCAAACAGCCAGGTCTTACAGTTCCGCCGAAATGTTAAAAGGCTTGGGGCCAGGCGAGCTTCCTCCGGAAGGGAGTTCCACAGCCGCGGCCCTACCACCGAGAATGC
>QEPC01012039.1:860258-889519 GCA_003113815.1 Sphenodon punctatus | reverse complement strand
CCCCCCCCCGCACCAGCAGCAGCCAGCAAGTAAGTGGGGCTGGTGTTCTTTCCCCAGGCTCCTGCGGCTCCGCCGCTGTCCTCGGGGCTTTAAGCCCCCGCTACTTCCGGGTGGGGGGGAGGGGACAGGACAGCCCACGTGGCTGCCCTCTGCGTTCCCCCCCCTAGCCCCCAACCTCACAGTTCTTCCTTTGTTCCCCGCAGGTGTCCCGCGGGGATGAAGCAGCGGCGGCGGCGGCCCCAGCAGCTGCAGATGTTGGCGGCGGTGGCAACGGCGGCGGCGGCGGCAGCGAGGCAGACAGGCCCCCCCCGCACCATCAGCAGCCAGCAAGTAAGTGGGGCTGGTGTTCTTCCCCCAGGCTCCTCTTTTTGAGATGGGGTGACCAGAACTGCACCCAATATTCCAAGTGCAGTTGTACCGTAGTTCTATATAGAAGCATTACAATATTTTTAGTTTTATTTTCTATCCCATTCCAAATGATTCCTAACATTCTGTTTTTTGGTTTTTTTTACCACTGCCGCACACCAAGCTGAAGTTTTCAATGTATTGTCCACAATGACTACAAGATCCGTTTCCTGAGTTCTAAATCCTAATTTAGAACCCAGCATTGTATACGTATAGTTTGGGTTATTTTTCCCGATGTGCTTCACTTTTCACTTGTCCACATTAAATTGCATCTGCCATTTGGATGCCCAGTCACCCAGTCTCACAAGATCCTCCTGCAATTCTTCACAGTCCGCTTGGGTTTTAACTACCTTGAATAACTTTGTGTCATCTGCAAATTTGATCACCTCACTCTTTACTCCCTTCTCCAGATCATTAATTAAACAATACTGGTCCTAGTACAGATCCCTTGGGGCACTCTGCTAGTTATTTCTCTCCACTGTGATAACTGACCATTTAGTCCTACTCTTGCTTCCTACCTTTTAACCAATTGCCGATTTATGATAGAACACTAGATATTATCCCATGACTCTAATTTCCTCAAGAATCTCTCATGAGGGACCTTATTAAACATCTTCTGAAAGTCCAGATATACTATATTGATGGGCTTACCCTTATCCACATGCTTATTTACACCCTCAAAAAATTCCAATAGGTTACAGAGGTATGACTTCCCTTTCCTAAATCCATGTTGGTATTATGTATGTTTATTTATCAATATGCTCAGTGTCTTGGCCTTTCCAATCCAGTATTGCCAATACCAGCTTCCCAACATTAGCTACCTAGGACCCTATGTGTGCTATACAAGCACACCTCCAGCTGAAGTCAATGAGAGAAATGGATACCTGGCCCAATTTCTATAGGATTTCAGAAATACTTTGCTTATGTTTCTCAAGGTCACAATGTAAGTCACTATGAAAACAGTTTTTCAAGTTAATTGTATAAAATATTTTGGCAGGTACTGGTTCATAAAAATTCCTATAGCTTTTCTTTGAGATGTGTCAACCTTCTCAAATTGCTCCTCGCAAGTTCTTACCAAAAAAATTGAGAACCAGGATTGAGTTCTCATCAAGAACACAACCCTGGTGTGGTTGTTAAGCAAAGGGGGGGGGGAGGAGGAAATTTAAAAATGACTGTGGATGCACAAAATGGCCACCGGCCTTACCCAAAATTGTGGCAATAGCATCACCACCATTTTGGCTAAACGCAATGGATTGTGCATGAATTAAATGGCCACCGGGCCTTTATGCACATGCACAAACTGGCTGTTGCCCTTAAGCAAAACAGCAATAATGCTATTGCAGTAATTTTGTTTTAGGGTGGTGGCCATTTTTTGCATGCACATGGCCAGGTGGCTATTGAGCATGCACAGTATTATTATTTTTTTTAATTCTCTTGCCAAGAACTTGGTGAAGAAATCCCAGTTCTCAGTTCATCCTGGGACAAACTGAGCACTGGGATTTCAACGAGATACTTGCCTGAGGTCGGATCACGCTTGGGTCCATTTCTGTTGTAGAAAGCAACATGTTCCAATGCTTAGAGCAGGGATTGCCACTCAGTCTGAAGGACTCAAGAAGTTACTTGCAACTAACCCAGGTTATATCATTAGGAATAACAATATTTTCCTTTGTAATTTTTTTCTTTCTTTTACTACAAAGCACTGTCAAGTTCTATTAAACAAACGCAGGAGTGACTGATCATGTCTTTTGTGTAATTAAGAGATGCTAGGCTTCTTGTTCCAAGCAAGGAAAATAGGCTACCACATTGGGCATATGTGCAGCCAGCGTACCATCTACACAACCTGGGGATGGGAAGCCACTCCCAGCCAAGTCTGGTCTGGGAATGGAATAAATATTCCCGAAAATCTACTGGGATAAGGAGTGGGCGCTGGAAGAGACATGAAGCCAACTGGGCACTCCCCCGCGCTGTGGCCATCACCCCACCACCCGTCATGGCTGAGGACAGGACAGTAGTGCAAACACACGTACTCTCCCAATGTGTCCCACCTGGACTATGGGCCTGGTTCCTTTCAGGCCCACGATTCCTGGGCAGCCACCTAACTGGTCGCTGTAGCAGGCCTACATCTGGTGGCCCACTAAGAGATGTGCAGGTAAGGCTCTAGCCCAGGCAGGCCACAGTGGGCCATACTAGGCAGCATCACATATATTACACTCTTTGGTTATATAAATATGTAGCCAAACAGAAATGACAATCACCAGAATCTAGAGAATATATGTTCTGTTAAAAACATGAGTATAATTCAGAACTGTTGGGTTTTATAAAGACAATAAAGGAAGCGAAAAGATTTATTTGTGAAAAACAATACAGTTTGCCTGAAGTATCTACAGTCAAAACAGAGAAGCCAAACGTTGACATTTTAAGGCATAAAAAGGGAAGTAATGATCTATAATGATATAGTGAACATTCCTGCCCTTTTCATGCATATATCTTTTGTGTCCACCCAACCCATAAGAACAGTCAGAGACATGCTTTGGGCTAAAGAGGCATTGGCCGCAACTTTACAATATAATTAACTTAAACCAACAACCAATGATAAAGAACCTGTGTGCATGTAGCGGAGAGGAACCATGCTATATAAATCAGATAAGGGGGCTGAGCTGAATCTCGCCCGCCTAACCTGGGTGAATCAACCCTTCGAATTCACCCTCCCCTTGGGTCAGGGCGGGTTGAAGCCCCCTACCAGCCGTTCTGAGCCTGGGCTTGGGGCCCCACCCTTAAGACCCCCCTCTCTCCCCATGTGGTGATGGGGTGCAAGCACGTCCCCTTAGCTCTTAGGTAGCCTTACCACAGCATGGTTCCTACCCCTCTAACTGCCACGAAAAGGGAGAGTAAAAATTTTACTCAACCTCAAGCCATTACAGAGATCCACAAAGCAGTACAGGTGAGTTCCAGAAGACACCTTAAAAGCTCCTGTGTGTGGCCTTGAAGTTGGGGAGAGAGGAAGAGGCACCCGGCTGATCCAGGTATGTATACTTGGCCAGGCCTCCCCTCACCAGGTGCATCTTCCCCCCCCCCCATTGACCACGGTTCTGCACCTCATGAGCAGCAGGGGAGGGGCAAGGTAGCCTTTGCCAATCCCCTACCTGGCACCCTATTCAGGGAAGGCGGGCACAAACCCACCCACCCCTCGCTGAGGGCATGGGGGTGTTCTCTTATGTATATTTCTTATTTATAGATCTTTAAGCACATCACAATTTTTGTAAATACAATTATGTAAAAATTAGATTCACTAATTATCTTTTCTCATGATACAGAAGGCATGCACTGCCTTCTGTAACATACAATTCAATGAGGCAGCAGTTATTAATGTGAAACAATTATCCTTTGAAATAGCATCACTACTCAAGCAGGCATACCTGTCCACACAGAAAGAGAAGAGAGGTACCTGCTATACTGTTTGGTTACTTTCAGTCTTTCTGATGTAGTCACTACCCTTAAAGTATAACATTCACACAACACCACCCCCCAAAAAAGGGGGGTGGGGAAGGCAGGAAGAAAGGGCACAACAAAGTTTGTTTATCTGGAGAGCCTCGTGAACTTCCTTGTAACTTTTAAAGGTATTATGAAAGATTACAAAAGAAAAATTGAGCCATCTGTCAATCTCACAACTGTTTTCAAAGGTCTGGTCCCTCGAGCCCGAGTGCACGTTACTAATCTGTGAAAAAGCCTTTGATGTACAGCAGTAGACTACACAAAAGGGACCCGAGGAAGCTTTATCTGATCTGTAAAAGATCAGCTCCCTAGAAGGCCCATTCATCTTCCTATCCTCCCTCTTTTGTCATACCTTTATCTCCCCTTGACCAGTATAGAATTCTGACAGTTAATATGATGGCCCTGGGAAAAGGTTTCATAATTATAGTCAGCACAATAAAATCAGTCCTTTATGCTTCTTGGAACTCCTCCCCACAAGGATATCATCTTGAAAATAATATTTGACTACCTCTTGATGCATTCATCTCATATAAAACGTGTAATCTGAGATTTATTAGACCTCAATAGCCCTGACAAAAGAGGAAATCTAAGGAATCTTTTTTTTTAGGTCATTTAAAAGGAAAAATGCCTAGGGACACAGCACCTGGCTGGAGATCATTTCTATATCTAGGATAAAATTCAAAGGCTGATTTGGTGCTCTAACCCAGGCCTAAAATTAAGCATATATTACAAATACTACATCCATTCACTGCACAAATAGCTAATCTTTTACACAGAAACAGAAGCGGATTTCTTTGCAGTAAAGAACTCCCTTCACCCACACAATTTACAAGAGAAAAATAATGAGGAGGGACGCAATGGGTGAGATGAAGACAGGACAGCCCGATGACAAGGAGCAGCAATACTGAAACAATTCTATTTGCTTTATATTTATAAAGACTAATGGGATGTTTTAATGCAGAGAAATTACACTACATTTGTTATGATGCTACTTTTTCATACTTGGGATGGGAATTAAGCCTAATTTGATTAAACCACATAAGGCATATTCCCAGTACTAAATGGACATTTTCCCACTACTAATATGCCAGTTATCATAGAGAGAGCTATGAGCATCATAGAGAGAGCTGGCTGAAAAACAGACCTTCTGCCCTGTTTTGATTTTTTTTTTCCCCATCCCAAATGTGGGTTTAAAAATATTTATTTATTGCACAAAACAAAAATCTGATATTTTTGGTTTAGGTTACTTATGAATAAAAATGATTTTTTGTTTCTTTTAGAAGTAGAAGGCATCCATGTAAAGTGCATTCATTTTCCCTTTCACGTAACCATATTTTTTGTTGTTGTTGTTGACTGGGAAGTTTTTCAAACAGAATATCTAATAAAAAAAAACTAGAAGGTTTCTGCAAACTTATCTTCCATCAGAAAGTGTGAGAAAAGTTCCAACCCACTCTAAACAAAACAATCAAAAAGAAATAAAGCATAATAATTTGTCCAAGTTCATGATTAAACAGCTGGTTAACCACGTGTCTCTAAGGAAACATATCTTGAACTTATTTACTGTGTTGTAGCTCTGATGAAACCAACATCAGTTTCCGATGAAACCAACATCAATAGCTGATGATTATATGGCCCATAAAGTTCCCTTGCTAAGCGCCCTGTGCGCTGCAGGGGGCCTTTGTCGCCACCTCACTGAGGGATGAGGACACAGTGGTGGTGGGGAGGTGGATCCTTCCTGCTTGTTGGGGAGCAGGTGGGCTGGTAGCAGCTTGCAAGCTGCGTTCCTCCAGGAGGGCAGTTTGCATGGGGAGGCTTCAGCGGTGTTGCGCTGCACTGATTGGCCGGTTTGAGGCCACGTGGTCAGGGAGCGCGCTGCACAGCTCTCATTAGGCTGGCAGCGCACAGACGAACAGGACATGTGTGGCTGTGCTCAGCGTGAAACAGGCTGTTGCGGGAGTTTCTCTCTGCCTCCCCCCCCCCGGTTTTTGCGAGGTTGCTGTGCTGGTGGCAGAGGGGCTCGAGAACACGGTGGCAGGCTGAAGAGTGGCAGCAAAGGCTAAGTGTTCTCGGGCAGTATCAGGAAAAGGGGGGGGGGGGGAAGGCTAGCTGAAGCGTGCATTACCCAGGCTTGGGGTTGGTATGGGCAGGAGGAAAGGGTCCGGGGGGGCCAAGAAACCCATGAGCAGGGGTCAAAAACCTGTCGGCAGGGAGAAGGGGGGGGCAGAGGGAGGACTGCTGATTTTCCTCCCCTTGTCCAGTTGGGGGTTGAGGATGATAACGAGGGCCTGGTGGATGTGGAGCGAGGCTCTCTCAAAGGGCAGAGGGTGGCTGATCTGGCATTCGAGCGAGCTAATGAAGGTGGGACTAGGCAGCACGCTTCTGTTGCTGGGCAGTTTTGTAATGCGGCCCCCTCTGGTGGGGCTGCAGGGGCAATACAGGCTGGAATGGCAGGGCAGGCTAGGCAGCACGCTGCTGTTGCTGGGCAGTTTTGTGATGTGGCTCCATCTGGTTGGGTTGCTGGGGCAATACAGGCTGGAATGGCAGGGCAGGTGCCAGGTGGGCCAAGGGGCCAGGAAGATCAGGGGATTGCATTATTGCAGTCCCTTGCAGCCAGGATGAATGCATGGGATGGGGTCATGGACAGGTTGGCTGAAGTTGGCATGAGTGGGTCTTAGCTAGGGCCCGATCGGTGTGCAACTGGGGCTGGCGGTTTGAGTGATTCTGCTCTTGTTGTATCTCAGCCTAGTGAGCATGCCACTCTGATACCTACGGCAGCTGGTGCGGGAACCTGTGAAAATAACCAGGCGGTGGAGCAGCTGGCACAGAAGGCTGACCGGATAGAACAACAGATCACCAAGATCGTGGCATATATAGAGGCTGGCGTCCAGCCTGCAGCAGGGATTGTGCCTCCTGTCGTAATGACACAGGCTTTACCGGCGCAGATGGCCCCAATAGCTGGGGACCGGTGAGTATCTGGGTGTAGTTAGGCTTGTTAATGATGGGTCCGGAGGGCCGCGGCTATGTGAGAGAGGCTGCGGGGTGCGAGCACCTTCTGCCGTGAGCCAGGCTTCATCCTCACAGGCTGGAGGGTGGGGTGGGTGGGAGGGAGTACAGTAATGGCTGTTGGGTCGCTGACACAGCAGCAGGGGGTTGGAGTGGCACCACCAGTGCAAGGTGGATAAGGTCAACTGTGTGTGCAGCAGGATCCAAATTGTTTGGTGTGGGTAGACAATGTGTGGCGCCCATAGGTGGTGGCTGTGACTGCGAGTCAGATGGGGAATGTGTGTAGTGGACAGAGTCAGGTAGCACCGGGGATCGGTGCTCAGGTTCAGCCCACTGGGGGAGGGCATCAAGTAATCTGGGGGATGCATGAACGGCTACACAGCCAGCCAGCGAGGTCCATCCGCTGAGAGGTGGTTACGCGAGGGTTTCTGCACCCATAGGGGTGCACTTGATGCAATCCACACGTGAAAAAATCTGAAAGGGGGACCACATTGATTTGTTTGCTCTGATTTTTTGTGATCCTATCCCTGATCCTAATGCAAAGCAGGAAACTAGGGAGTATGAAAAGGCAAAGCGGAGGAAGGTAAATTGAAATTGGGTGAACTGGGAGTCTGTGTTTATCATTTACGCCGGGGTAATCATGCAGGCATTTCCAGAGAGGGCGATAGCCCTCTGGAAGTATTTTGATATAGTAAGGCGTGCCTATTTGACGAAGGAGGGCTTTGGGTAGTTGAGATACGATGAGGCCTTCAGGCAAAACGCAGCCATTGCACCGGAAGTGAAATGGGATGTAAAGAACCATGATTTGTGGCTAGAATGCATTCAGGAGAAGGATGTGGCCAGGACTGATAGTGGCCACATCATTGTAAAGGGGGCTGGGCAACCGACTGATCATTTTCGTGGTGAACCTAGCAAAAAAGGGGGCCAGTCGCTGGCATGCTGGGATTTTAATGATGGGTCCCGCTTTTTCATGGCAACTGCAGGTTCAAACACGTCTGCTTGCAGTGTGGCGGGCCTCACTCCATTGCCAACTGCCAGAGATGGAGGAGTGGGGTCAAAGGGGTAAGCACCCCTTCTTGAATGGAGGAGGCCAAGGTGGGGGTGCGGGACAGCAGGTTGCCAGTAAGAGCACCAACCTCAGTTATATGGTGGGTACTCAGGGAGTTGTTAAGTGGTTACCTACAGGTATGGGACACAAGTTACATTGTTGAAGGTTTTCGTATTGGCTTTGAGATTCCATTTGAAGGGGAGTGGGTGCGCATGTTGGCCCATAATTTGAAAATCGGTGAGTGGTTTGGAGGATATTGTAAAACAAAAAAAGTTGAGGAAAGAGTTTTTGGAGGGAAGGGTTGCGGGCCCCTTCCCATGTTTACCTATGGACAATTTGAGAGTTTCTCCACTTGGTATTGTACCCAAGAAGGCCCCAGGGGAATACAGACTGATACATCATTTATCAGACTGATACATCACCCCGGGGTTCGTCAGTGAATGATGCGATTCTGTGGGACATCTGCACGGTGCGCTATGCATCATTTGATGTTGTGGTGGAATTGGTGTGGGATTGCGGTAGGTGTGCCCTCATGGCAAAGAGCGATATTAAGTTGCATTTCGCCTGTCCACCCTAAGGATTTTGACCTTCTGGGGTTTGCTTTCAGAGGTCAACTCTATTATGACAAGGCTATGCCCATGGGATGTTCCATCTCATGTGCTGCTTTCGAAAGATTCAGCACCGTGCTACAGTGGACAGTTAAACAGAGGGCGGGGCTGGGTCATGTGACCCATTATCTCTATAATTATTTGTTTATTGGAAGGGCAGGGTCTCTGGAGTGCGCCAACTTCTTGGGTGTATTCTGTGAAGTGTCTGAGTTAGTGGGGGTTCCCTTGGCTGAGGAGAAGACTGAGGATCCTGTGGAGGTTCTAACCTGCCTGGGCATTGAGCTGGACTCGGTCAGGGAGTTGTTGCAGTTACCCCAAGCTAAGATTCAGGATTTTTGGGTCGAGATAAGGGCATGCATGTCTGCTAATAAGGTGACGTTGAGGTTTTTGCAATCCCTGCTGGGTAAGCTGAATTTTGCTTGCTGGGTTATAGCCCTGGGTCGAGCTTTCCTCTCTCGATTATATGCCAGGACAGCCAGGGTCTCACTTCCCCATCACCACATCAGAGTGATGAATGAGATGCGTGAGGATCTGGAGGTGTGGTTGGAGTTCTTGAGGATGCACAATGGGGTTAGCCTTTGGCATGACCTGTATTTGTTGGAAGCAGAGTTGCAGGTGCACTCTGATGTGGCTGGGGCGGTTGGTTTGGGAATTTATTTCCAAGGTGCCTGGTGCTCAGAGAGGTGGCCGGATCAGTGGCATGCATCGGGTATTTTAAGAGACCTAACCTTTTGGGAGTTATTTCCTATTGTAGTTGCTGTGCAAGTGTAGGTTGACTGTTTTAATGATAAAAAAGTTATGTTTTGATGTGACAACATGGCCATAGTGTAGGTGCCTAATTCATTATCCTCCAGATCAGAGAGGGTGATGCGGCTGGTGAGGGTGTTTGTACTACGCTGTCTGAAGTTTAACATTCTGTTTTGTGCCAGGCATGTCCTGGGAGTGAAGAATGAGATAGCTGATACCGTCTCTCGTTTACAGATGCGGCGCTTTTGGGAGCTTGCTCCCCATGCAAGGAAGGAGCAGGACTTCATGCCCAGGGAGTTATGGAGCCTTGGAGGCTAGAGCTGATGGACACAGTAAAGGGTTCTGTGTCTCCAGTGACATGGCTTATGTATGAGAGGACTATCAAGGATTTCTGTGACTTTGCTGGTGATAAGGGATGGCCAGTGGTATTTCCAATGCCTATACAACAGCAGGTTCAGTTTGTTTTGGAGTTACGCAAGAGAGATTTGGCAGCTGGCACAATAGCAGCAGAGTGGTAGGCATTGGCCTTCGTGTCAAAGATGTTTGGGGTGCAGGAGGTAGAGCGGATTCCTGTGCTGAATGCGATGATTGTCTCTCAGCGGAGGCAGGGCCGGGTGTGGGCTGACAGCAGGGTTCCATTATGTCCAAAGATCCTGGCTGATATTGTTGGAAAACTAGGTGACGTGTGTGTGTGTATTTTGGGGAAGTGTGCCTGTTTAAGGCTGCATTTGTTTTAGCCTTTTTTGCAGCCCTGAGGGTTAGTGAAGTGGTGGTCCGGGCCAGGTCTGACAGCTCTAGGTGTGAATTGGAGCTCGGTGATGTGACCATGGGCGGGGTAGGTTTGGAGGTTTATATCAGGTTTTCCAAGACGAATCAGTCAGGCAGGGGCTCGAAGGTGGCTCTGGCCAGGTCCATGGAGCCTCTCATTTGTTCCATTGCATGCATGGAGGAGTATTTGAGGGTCAGACCTGGTACTCCTGGACCATTGTTCGCGCACCAGTCGGGGCAGCCATTGACTCGTTATCAATTTTTGGCAGTTTTTAGGCGTTGTTTTCTTTTGCTGGGTCTGTCCGGTGTGGTTTTTAAGTCCAATTCATTTCAGATTGGGGCAGCGTCTTTGGCTGCGGTGGCTGGTTTTACTGATGAAGAAATTTAAAGAGCGGGCGCTGGCGTTCTGGTGTTTTTAGAGCTTATGTGCACCCGTTCCCGGCACAACAATATTCATGAGTGACAGGGCTGGATTTTGAGCCCTGTCACTCACAAGTATTGTCTCGGTAGAACCCTGTTTACACCAGACGTTGGTATGGCACTGGCCTCCTTTCCTCGCTGTGTCTTCTCCTCACATGAATGCCACCACCATCCATGTAAGGTACGAATGCGGTATAAATGACACACCCAGATCTTAAACATCTGACTCTTTGAACTTCTGCATAGAATTTCTCCCAGAACTTGCGTGTGTAAAAAGTTCTCCAAACTTCTTTGCTGCAGGCAGCTGTGGTCACTTGATTTCCATGGCAGCCCCTCACGTCTACAGCTGTGACTACTTTAGGCTACCTCAGGGCAGTGTGTGTGTGCAAAGAATGCATCTGGAACTTACTTGTGGACTTGTAAAGTCAGACAATTAAAAGACCAGCATGTTAAGGTGTGTGTAAAAATGCCCAATGATGCCATTGATTGTGCACCATACTGATGCCATTGCACTTATAATGAGTGCAATAGCACCATTGTGCTATGGTACTGAAACAAAAATGCAAATACCAAAAAACAAAGTATCAAATTATTGAAGTGACCAAAGTGATCAAAATAAAACAACAGAGTAACTAAACCAAAATAACCAAATTAACAAAAATGTGAATAGCACATAGGACAGAAAGATGTATTTTGATATCTGTTCGGCCATCTGAAAATGCAAATAACCTTGGGAAATACAAAAAATTGGAAATGCATTATCTTGGCAAATGCATTTGTTTCAGGGCTCATTAGAACGTAAGTGCGATATGAACACTCGTAATAGGGCTCCCAGACAGAGGTGAGTTCTTCACACCCACATTACAGACAGCACTGCAGCCCACTGACTACGGTTATTCCACAGAATAATGACTCTCACTGTGAAAGAGTCCTGCTTAAATCCAGTGTTGCAGTTTTGCAACATTAACCCCCTCGTGCATCTGGACACATGAAAATTGTGTCCACTGAGTTCAAATGACATATGCTTAATTTTAAGCTCTTGCTTGAATTGTGTGACATTGTATCAGGAAACGTGCTCAGCACCTTGCAGGTCCAAACCCATAACATATCTTGGAGAAAAAGTACTATTCTGATCAGATTTGTTTAAAGAACACCTAATGCATAGTCAGAAATATACTGAGGAGTATAAATGACCTGGATTGCTTCCTCCAGCTGCTCAATAGACTCCCTTGTTTGGCACAGGCCAGAGAACATACATATACAGTGGCTACTCCATCCTCAGGGACAGAATCCCATCCTCTGTCATAATAGATATCTGACATCCCAGAAAAGAGCCATGTGTATCTCAAGGGAACAAAACAAACTAATGCACTTACAGTGGATACTGTCTGATTTCTAAAGCAACTATGCAAAACACAATTGGAGGGGAAGTCTGCACCCTTAAGCATTCAAGTATTACACAAAATCTCTTGGAAGGAGATACAATTGGTTTTGATAGTATGAAAACATTACACAGAAGAAAACACTGTAAAATAACATGAACAGTGGTCTCAGCATTGCACTTTCTAGCATCTGATTTCATGGTATGTGAGGTTAAATTCACAAAATGCTTTGAATCTACACAGCATGTAATCAATCACATTAGGCTTGAAAGTTTCTCCATTAAGAGATCTTTGCTAAAGCAATTTTGTTGCAGTTGTTAAAAGAACCAGAATTTAACAAGACTGATGATGTGTGTATATTACTAATTCATTTTTTACATTAAATTTGTAGAAAACCATAAAAGTGTATTTGGAGTATGGTCAATTTATATTTTTATTTTATATCTTACTCTTATAGTGGAGTAGATTTTGCACTTTGGAGTATCTCCATTTATCCAGGCAGTTTGTATTAAAATGTTCCATATTAGTCATGTACATACATTACTGGCTGGCCTGCAAAGGGGAATTGCTGGGGGTTGACTGCTGCTGCTGCTAGAGGTTCCTGGGACTTCTCTTCTACCCCTCCCACCAGGTATTTACTATATAAGAGTGCAACTGCCCATGGGGCGGTGCCCTCCAGGTGGCAGCAGAAAGGTAAAGGCCATTGATGGGATGCTGTGGCGATGGTGATTAGAGCACTTTTCAATGCCTTCCTGGTTTGTGGCATCCAGCTGTGTGATCCACCTCTAAGAAGATCCCAACTTTGCTACGGTTTGGGCAAACTCCCAGCTTTGGCGTAGGTAGTTTTCCACTGGCTGCATTATGCAGCTGAAGGTGGATGGGGGCATAGTGCAGACTGGTGGCCTCTCCAGGTGAAAGCCCAGGCCTTGCTGCTGCTGGATGTGTATCTATTATGATTGAGAAGAAAAGAAGTATACCTTTATCCTCCCCCACTGGTGGATCAACATCTCCCCGCTTGAAGCAAGCCAAGATTTATGACTATGTTCTAACTAAATCTCCCAATAGGAAGGAGGTTTTGGCCCCTGCTATACCATTGTTTAACAGGTCTGACTGTTTGACTGACTTGGATAGTGGACTGAGTTCTAATAGTCCAGTCAGTGTGCCATCATCAATGACAATGGAGGAAATAGGTGGAGTCCAAAATCTGACTGCAGAGATTAACAAGTCGAGAGAGGAGTTATTGTATGCCACTAAAGGGAAACAATATTATGATGATGTTGGTGACCTGCTTACTTCCCAATGATTGGCCCAACAATTTCACTACTTTCTAGGGATGTGCGAACACAGTTCGGATGTTTGGAGTTCGGCCCGAATTCAGTCTGTTCAGATGTCCAAACCGAACATCTGAACGGAACACAAAAAAGGCTGAACAGTTTGGTCATGTTTGGGTGAGTTTGGAGTCAGGAAAAACGTAACTGGAAGGGGGGAGGCAGCTGAGGAGCAAACTTCCTGGCACCAGGGTTCGAGTTCGGCCAAACTGAACTCCACCGAACCGAACAGCCGAACCTGAAATCAGGTTTTGAATCGAACGACCGAACATCCGAACCACGTTCTGTTCGCACATCCCTACTACTTTCCCATCAATATTTCGGAATTGGGTACTGTACTGAAGGGAGTTACTGACAAACTTAGTAAGGTTACTAGGACGTTAGACCTAATTAAAACCGATAAACCATGTCTGTCAGTGCCTGATTGCCAAGTTCTATATAATGTGAATCAAGAGGGAAGTGTATTACCTAGGCATAATTCAGTCAATCGGAATAGATGACTTGGTGGTAAATTAAGGAAGGCTAAATCATGTATGACACTAGATAAACAGTTGATAGTCTTAAAAATGTATCAATTTCCAAATAGTATCGTCCCTAATTGGAAATAAATATCACATTAGGAAAAATTTATTGCATCTGCTTAAAGTAAAGTTAGAGAATCCTGATATAATTAACACCCAATGCTTACCAAGGAAGAATACAACTCTACACCTGATGATCAAGTGCTTTCTTTAGAGCAAGGAAGCACCTTATGACACGAGGAGTTTTTATTGACAGAGTATTTAATCAGATCCCAGTGAATCTTTTTGAAATGGGATCTGAACCCTTGGCAGGAGATAATTTGATAAATCATGCAGAGGGAAATAATATTTTTTTCTAAATCCCCATCACAGCAAGAGCACCTGGAACAGGAGAATGTTAAAGTTAGCAAATTAAAGGGAAAGAATATCTCACTACCTCAGTGGAGGGAGAGGCTGACTGATATGCTCTGCATAAATTATAACAAAAGAGGAGTTAGCAAACTGGCAGTTATCTTTTGATAAACTGCCAGTTATTGATCAAGATTTGATAATACAACAGTTGAATAGTATTCAAAATATTCTTAAAAGCAAGCCGCTGGATTATCACACTCCTAAATTTAAACCTTGCATCCAGACTCCTGTTGTTGTAACAAGAGAAAATCAGTCTAAGATATCCTATGTGTTACCTGAAGCAGTTGACACTCGAGCAATTAGAGATATCCCAGTGAATAGTTTCCTGGCTAATAGTCAATCTCCCACAGTTGAATTAAATTCTTCAGGAAATGCTGACATGGAGGTAGTCCCAGTATATTCACCTGTTCTATTAGAACAAGAAAATTCAAAAAAGTTGGGACATGAATTGTTTGTTCACATGAAATTGAAACCAGCATAGTAGGATCAAATGAAAGTCGGTTAGAGACACCTTGTGATACTAAAATTATAGAGTTATGACTTGGACAAAATGATTCTAGGAGGTTAGATGGTAATTTGGTAAATATTCTATCATGGAACGTTACAGGTTGGAGAAATTTTCCATCGGATGATATTTGTGAACTTTTATCTAAATTCTGTATTATTTGTGTACAAGAAACTTGGGTAGTCAACTTGGATAATCCATCACTGCCAGGATATGAGGCTTGGGTTATCCCAGCTTGCAAACCAGCGAAAACTGGGAGACCGGCTGGGGGCATTGCAACATTTGTTAGCCATGCCCTTCAAGCAACTAGTAAGAAAATTTTAGAAGCTTCAGAAAACCTGCTTACAGTACAGATCAGCTGGGAATTAGAATCCTTTATTATTATGAATCTATACTTAACCCCCGAGTATGATGCTGACAGAACAAGCAAAGTTTTGGCAGACCTTAGAGTTATTCATTGAGTGGTTGGAAAATGACACACTGGGCATTCCTATTCTACTTGTGGGGGATTTCAAGCTCAGACTGGAAATGACAACTTTAAAAGTGCCCCACAAATGGGACTAGATATGAAAGATGAATACTTTAGCCCACAGAGAATTTCTAAGGACTATGTTCTTAATTCAAAAGGTTTACAGTTATTACAATTCTTCTACAGAATTGGAAGATACTAAATGGTAGATTTAATACAAATCAATGGGGAGACCGGAACTTTTTGTCCATGAAGGGATCAAGCATTCTCAATTATATCTCTGTGCCCCATACAACTTGGTGACACAACTGTCTGGTTTTGAAGTAGTTACTTATGGTTGTAGTGACCACCAGCTGATACAGATGACATACCACCCTCAATTAGCACATCCAATGACATATGACTCAGATCCAGGGCAAATGCAACTGGAAATGACAAATGATAGAACCCTTAAATGGGGTCCCAAATTAAACATAAAGAACCAGCGGTTCTTTGGGTCTGCAGAGATGATGACAGTTAGAGAGACCTTTATAGCTCAGGACTATGTATATGAAGGTCTTCCAAAGCTTTTCTCATCCCTGGTACTTAAGGTTAAAAGAGATCTATTACTTAGTATATACCAGTATTTATAGGAACGGACAACAACCTTTGTGGTTTGATAAAGCGTGTCAGCATTTAAAAGCCACAGTAAATAAAGCAGTCAAACAAGTAAAAAAAGACAAAATTGGCAGGAGTTTTGGATTTCTATCTAAACCAAAAAAATGAAATATAAAGAAAGTATCAAAACAAAAAAACCCAACATTATTTATGCTCCTGTCTTCAGGAAGCAATGACTCAAAAAGACAGTAATAAATTTTGGTTCCTGGTAAATAAAGGAAATCCCCAGAGATACAGTTCTTTATAAAATGGAATAGTTGAACCAGTCTGGAAAACTCACTTTCTTAATACCTTTAATAGAGTTTTTGAAACCACTTTACCAGCAGACAAACCAGAATTGTTCGCTTTTCCAGCGTGGCCACCAATTGAATGCTCTGTCATCAGAGAGCTACTTTTACAGTTCCCGGCAAATGAAGCCCCAGGGGAGGATGGGATCCCAGGAGAATTATTTAGGGAATATGCGATTGGTGGATTCCTGTTTTATCTAGATTGTTCGATGATATAAATCTCTGTGGGGTGGGATGGAATAGGAGTATAACTGTCCCAATATTTAAATTAAAAAGGGGGATAGGAATAAGTCAACTAATTACAGACCAATAAGCTTAATAAATATAGTGGCAAAACTCTATGCAAAGACGTTACTGTCCAGGCTTGAAGTCTGGGCAGATGAAAATAGACTGATTGGAGAAGAGCAGGCTGGCTTCCATAGAGGACACTCTACAATAGATCATTGCTATTTACTTTCCCACCTGGTAGATATGTATGTGTGTGTTCATGCAACTAACTTATATGCCACGTTCATTGATTTAAAGCAAGCCTTTGATTCTATAAATAGAGATCTTTTATGAGAGAAATTGGGAAGACTAATATTGACAAAAGATTGCTTTTTCTGGTCCGAAAACTGTACCAAAATACTTCAATGAAGGTTAGGCTGACAGAGTCAGGTAACTTGTCTACGTCAATTCCTACAAAAAATGGTGTTAAGCAGGGATGCGTTTTGGCACCATTTCTCTTTAATTTTTATATAAACGATATTGTAAAGAAATTGCAAGGCAACATTTATCATGCCAGATACGTTAAAGTAAGACAGATAACAATATTACTTTATGCTGATGATATGGTTCTTTTGTCAACTTCACAAATTGGAATGAGTCATTTATTGGTATCCTTAGAGGAATAATGTAGGGCAAATGACCGGAGTATAAACTACGACAAGACAAAGATTGTCGTTTTTGCCAGACGACAGGTGGTGTATTCATGGATGCTAAATACAGATACTTCATGGATGCTGATACAGATACTTGGGGCTTGTTTTCGCTGCAACTGGTTCTTGGCATGATCACATTAAGGCAACAAACTTAAAATTGGTGCACACTACAAATTGAGTAATAAAATTTTGTAACACCATGTGCGGGAAACAATTACTGCCAGCTATCAAACTTCTGGAGAAAAAATTAGTTCCACAAGCACTTTATGGAACAAAAATCTGGGGCAGTATTCCTGGAAATAATATGGAGATCCTCCAAAATAAGTTGACGAGGGTGATGTTAGGCTCCCCAAAAGGAACCTCTATATACATGATGAGAGCTGAATTAGGTATCTTTCCGGTTGAATTAGAAGCTAAACTAAGGTCATTCCAATATTGGCATAAACTAACTGAAATGCCATTGGACCGCCTCCCAGTTGCTTGTTAGCTGGAATCAGCGGCCTCTGATATTATCAGGCCTCTGATAATATATTTAAATATCGCAAAAGAGACAGAGTAAGATGTATTATCAACTGCAAATATGGATTTTCTTATAAGTATTCCAACTGTCTTTGCACCTTATTTCTTTCATTGGGCTTGTCTTTTGCATTCTTGCAGGATGGACCTTATCTCTTTCAGCTCAGAACTTATCTCTGGCAGTGACTGTAGCCTTCACTAATGGCAGGAGGGAAAGGGGAGCTCTGTAGCTACCCATAGAAGAGCCAACCTGTAGAAAACTTCCCATATGAATAAAACGCAAAATCTCTATTCCTGTCAATTTTTCCCCCTCCTAAAATATATAGAGAGATGATAGTTAAGATGATATTTTTTATTGAACAAACATGGTTTTTTTGTGTGTGAAAGAGAACACCCCCATGCTATCAGCTGGGGGTTGTTATTTGTGCCCGCCTGCCCCGAGACAGAGCACTGGGCTGGGGGAGGGGGCAAGGGCACCCTTGCCCCTCCCTTGTGGCACAGGAGGCTCAGTAATGTGGCCCAATGGGGGTGAGGAGGGGCACCGGGGGGTGGAGCTTTGATCAGGTATACATACCTGAGCCTCTTTCTCTCTAACTTTTCTGGAGCTCTTCCCATTACTGGTGGCTTTGGAGCTTTGGGACTCTCACGCATGTTTTTGGTCTGACAACCAGGTGGTGGTGCAGGTAATCAACCATCAGTCTAATAGAACTAGCAGAGTCATGATCTTAGTTCGTTGGTTTGTCCTGAATTGTCTTTACCTTAATATGTATTTCTCTGCCAAACACGTCCCCAGTGTGCACAATGAGATTGCTGATTCTGTCTCTCATTTTCAGATGGAGCATTTCCATTCTCTGGCACCCGGTGCCAATGTCGACCTGGAGGTGATGCCAGAAGCCTTGTGGGAACTTTGGAGCACAGGCTAGACAAGGGCATTAGAGCGGCAGTGTCATGCTCCACCTGGCGTTCCTACACCACATCTTTCCAGGGCTCCTGCAATTTTTTGTCCTCTCATGCTTTGCAGGAGCAGTGGCCCATACTCCCCACCTCTTCCTGTCATGCCAAGTGGTTCGCGGTCCACTTGAATTGCCGCAGTTTGGCACCCCACACCATAAAGGGCCACCTAGCAGCTATCACCTTTTCCTGCAAGGCTCAGGGGGTGCCTGACCCGTGCGCAGGATTCAGGCTCCGCAGGGCAGTCGAAGGGTGGGCCAAGGAGCGGGGCATTAGCAAGGATGCCCGGCTGCCATTACCAGTTGATGCATTGGCACGCTTGACTGACGCCATGCCATGGATTTGTTCATCTCCTTACAAGGTGTAGCTTTTCAAGGTGGCTTTCTCCATAGCCTTTTTCGCTGCATTGTGAATCAGTGAGCTGGTGCCTTCCTCAAAGGGGGATCAGTCAGGCATTGCCTTGGAATTCCGGGACATAGCCCTGGGGCTGGACTGTAATGAAGCCATCATGATTCGGTGCTCCAAAACTGACCAGAAGGGCCGGGGGCAGATCGTAACGCTACATAGATCCCCGGTCGGGGGTGGGTGCCCTGTGTCAGCATTAGCAACTTACTTGGACGTTTGTCACCGGGGTAATGGGTTTGGGGCCCTCTCTCGTTCAGAGGCTGCCCCTCGTTTGCCCACCAGCCCAGCCGCAACCCAGTTGCCTGTGCCCACGTGGGTCCCCAAGTGATCAGAAAACCTTCACTGCAATCAGGGAGCTTTCAGAGGTCCGCATCCCTAGCCAAGCCTCCCCTTTGATCTCCCAGCCCAGCCGTAACGCAGAGAACGTTCTCTGGCCACCTGTGGCTTGGAAGACTTTGCAGCGGGGTTGTCTTATATGAAAAAGGTTCGTCTAGGCTCTCACCTAGACAGGAGTACCCCCAAGTGAATTCCCCAAGGCCAAATAAAGACACAAGCACGCTAAGCTTGATTATAAAACATATATTGATTACATATGAGTACAAGGCTGCTGATCAGATAGTGCAAGTCAATAAATCAAACATAATTACACGCATTCTAATTCCACTGATATTCCCTGACTGTCCCCTTACCCTAAAGGCGCAGTACAAGTCCATCAGTTGCTGTCTCGGCCTTGATGTTGAAGACTGGGTTCATATCTTAGTTCATAGACAAGTCCATAGTTTGCAATATGCGGCAGCTCCTCTCCTGAGCTGTTAACTCGTTGAAAGTCAAGATGGAAGAGACTCAATTCTTGAAGAAGAAGTTCCTTCTTCTTCCTTGCTGGATGCCTGAGGTCACTTCCTCTATCTCCTGTCCATTGTTATTGTTATCAAGTTAGGAAGGATACCTGGCCGTCACTTGGTAACAAACTACCCACTTGCCATGACAAAGGAAATCTCATCCCCCACTCTGGCAACTGGTTTCTGTATCTTGCAGTAACTGAGCTTTACAATCTGTTTAACCCTTCACCTCACACCACGCATCTCCCCAAAATGTGGGTTATCTCCCCCAAATGGGTGTATTGCCCCCATGTCCCCATGACAACCTTCATCTGAGCATGCAGGGCCCCCTCTTCATTCATTCGGAAGGGTCCTTTCTGACTAAATTCCAATTTTGGGCTATTTTTAAAAAGGGTCTGGCTATGCTCGGGCTTCAGTCATCTGACTTTGGGGTACAGTCCTTCTGAATCAGGGCCACCTCCATGGCTGCCGCTGGTGGGCTAGCTGCCTCTCAGATCAAGGCAATAGGCAGATGGAGGTATGGCACTTATTGCACTTATGTACAGCCATTCAAACCTTTGCAGTAAACTCTGGCTGGTTAGTAACGCTATTCTGTTTGTCCCCCTCTGGCATGGGCCAGCTCCCCACTGTATGGATTTGTGGGCACAGCATCGTGCGTTGGGCCAAAGGCCATGTAGCTGATTCGGACTTCGGTACCCAGCTGGGTTGTGGACTGCGGGCCCGTCTTTATTGGTTCAGGTGCAGCGGGATGCAATGGGAATACCTGATGCCTTTGCTGTTCCGCACAGCTACACGCTTTGGCCCTCCAGACATCCTGGTCATTCACCTGGGCAAAAATGATCTCAGCCTGTGCAGTGCATGGGAGCATAATGAAGCATGAAATCTCCATATTGGTTGCTAAGTGGCCTCAGTCCTATGTATGGTGGTCGGATCTCCTGCAGCGGCGGGCCTGGCAGTATGCCACGTCACCAGGCGAGATTGAACGTCTCAAGCAGTAAGTCAACAGGGCAATGTGGGCACTTGTGGCTCGCTTTGGC
The DNA here is from genome assembly GCA_003113815.1 of Sphenodon punctatus. NCBI lineage: Eukaryota > Metazoa > Chordata > Lepidosauria > Sphenodontia > Sphenodontidae > Sphenodon > Sphenodon punctatus. The sequence goes on along the minus strand of QEPC01012039.1, from coordinate 868,800 downwards.
TGTAGGGTGGTGCACCACAAACTTATTGTGAGCTAGGATGCGGGCCTGTTTCGGAGTGGTGGTGTGCATTTGTCAGAGTGAGGGAATGCTGGCTGGCTGGAGGATCTGAGGGCAGTGCTGCATGAGCATTTTGGGATACCTGTGGGGGGAAAAGGTGGAGTGAAATTTCCCTCCCCCTTTTCGAGGCAAGTAGTGGGGTAGGAACCATGCAGTGGTAAGACTCCCTAAGAGCTAAGGGGGGGCGTGCTTGCACCCTGATGCCACATGGGGAGCAGGGTGGTGGTGGTGGTCTTAAGGGCGGAGGCCCCAGATCAGGCTCAGAACAGCTGGTAGGGGGCTGCAACCTGTCCTGACCCAAGGGGAGGGTGAATATGAAGGTTCGATTCAGCTGGGTTAGGGGGGTGAGAATTAGCTCAGCCCGCTGGCTTGCATTTATGGCATGGTTCCTCTCCTCTAAACCCACACAGGTTTATTTTTTGCTGTTGCGGAATGTGTGAGTGTGAGTGAAAGTTGCGGCTGATGCCTCTTTTATCCCAAGCAAGTCTCTGTCTCCTTTTATGGGTAGTGTGGGCACAAATGGACATGCTTTTGAACTTCACAAAACTGTTTCCTCTGAGAATCAAAGGTCTGTAAAATGCAAACTTGGCAACAGAAGCTGACTAAATAAAAGGAATTGCCTTCACTACACGATCTCACACACACACACACACACACACACACACACACACACACACACGATTGAGAAAATATTCCCATTAATTAACTTGTGAATGACCCACCTCCTACAACCTGCTAGTTGTACTAGTTATTCCATAGCACAAACCTGCAGATGACGGACTCCACTATAGCATAATGATTAACAACAGGTCCTCCCCCATCCCCATGCTTCCCACTCGACCCCCAGACAGGTGGCTATGGTAGCCAATGATGGCGGCCATGGCCACCCAACATGTGGGCCACTCCAGGCCAGGGACAGCAGATTACCACATGTGACAGCCTCCTGTAGCCTGGTCAGGCAGACCATTCCCCTGGTGTGGTGGCTAGCCTGGGTTGTGTCCCGAGTCACAGCCTGCGTTAGCTGCCACCATGACCGGGGGACCTCTAGGCCAAACATCTGTATGGCCCTTAACGAAACTCCTTGCCACAGCCCCAACCTAGGCATCTAGGTGAAGATGCGAGTCAAGGAACACTACCAGGCTCCTAAACTGAGGGAGCAGTAGAGGACAGGCCCCATCAATAATGAGGGATGCCACACCCACCACCTTCCCGACTATCATCACCTCCATCTTGTCAGGATTCAGCCTTAGTTGACTTGCTCTCATCTAGACTCCCACAGTCACCAGACATCGTGTTAGCACTGAGACTGCAGGGCCTGGGTCTGATGAAAAAGTGAGATAGAGTTGGCTGTCATCAGCATATTGATGACACCGAACACCAGAGCTCCGGACGACCTCACCCAATGGCTGAATATGCACATTGGACATGAGAGGGGACAACACATAACCTTGCAGGACTCCACACGAGAGGTCCCGGGGAGATTAAAAATGTTCCCTAAGCACCACTTGCTGAGTTCTTCCAGCGAGGAATGAATGGAACCATTCAAGAACAGTCCTGCCCACCCTGGCTCGACCCCGCAGACGAGTCACCAGCAACTCATGGTCAACAGTATCAAAAGCAGCCAATAGATCTAACAGATTCACAGGGTCGAACAACCCAATTCAATGTATTAGCTTGACCAAAGGTCATGGCATCACAAGTTACAAAAACAACAAACTATAAAAGACAAATCTCATTGAATATTAAAATTAAAATATAAAATAAACATATCTACAAGGTTAAATAGGTATCCAGCCATGATTAAGATTTGAGTATCAGTTATTCATGGGTAATTTAGAATCTAAGAAAAGCTGACGCAAAATAAAAGTGTGAATCAGAAACTTGGCTGCATTCTCAATGATTTCCAGGGAAGTGCCAGACAAGAGAGATTTGAGCAGATATAAATCTGACCTGCCAGGAAGCTTAACAAGATATGGGAACAGAAACTGGGACCTCGGCTGCTCATATAAGTGACAATATAACAAAATATGGGAGGTAGATTCTGTACCTAACTGATCGAAGGGACAAAGACGGTTCCCATAAGGAACCCCATTAAAACATCCCTCCAGTACTTTAGTAGGAAGTCATTCAAACATGCACACGCAAAAAGGTACCTCCCATGACACGAAATAGGGGAGAGCAAATAGCTAGCCATTTCACCCATGGGTGGGGACCACTGAAGGTAACCTTGCAAATGGGTGAGTTTCTTACTCTAGCTATTTCATTCTGCCATCCGACATCCCTCCACTTAGAAAGAACCTCTGCCGTAACTACATACGGATCTTTATCCGCAAAATAAAGCTGAGAGAACCCCAGTTTATTCAAATAAAGTTCCAAGGCTCTGAACCAATTGCTTTTAAAGGAGTCCTCCAGTAAAAATTGAACAAGACCAGACTTTGAAGAGCTCAAAAGCCTGGCCCAAAAATTGAGTGTGTATTTCCAGGAAATCTGGCTCCAGCAAATCTGGCCAACCCTCAGCCTAAGTGCTGTCATTCACGTTCCTTTGGGAGCCTTAAGACTATTCTGCAAAAAAATAGGATTGCATACTATCTAAACTGGCAGAGATGAGAGGTGCCCAAAGTTTGGCCCCATACAGTATCCAAGCCCTGACTTTGCTAACAAATACGCTGATAGGCAGTTCTGGCCTACACCAACCAGAACTGGCGAACAGTCTCAAGATGGAAACAGAGGTTCCCTTGGAAGCTAGCATAACCCTCCTGTAATGTTCCAACCAACACTCAGAAGAGTGAAAGTTCAAACCCAAATACTTAAACAATTTGACTTGCTGCAGGGAGTGTCCATTAATCATCCAGTTAAAGGAGCATCTGCCTTTTGAAAAGACCACGATTTTTGATTTGGCGTAATTGATAGATAGCCTGTTTATTTTGCAAAAAGCTGAAAAAGCCTTTAATTGCCTGTTAAGTCCCACTCTGGTCTGGGCCATCAAAGCCAGATTGTCCGCATATAGTAGACATCCAACAGGGTTAGAAGCCAGCTTGGGGGGTTGTCATTGATGGAATAAGATCATGTATAAATAGGTTGAACAGGGTGGGAGCCAAGACACACCCCTGCTGCACCCCGTGGGTAGTCTGAACTTGTCCTGTGATAAAGCCAGCACTATCAAACTTAACTGCCAAAGATGACTGTGTGTGGACTCTTTGCAGCAAAAACAAAAGTCCTTAATCCAAAGAGGTGTTGCTTAATTTGTCCAACAAGAGTTCCCTGTTAACCAGATCGAAGGCAGATTTAAGATCTAGAAAAGCCACAAAGAGCTTTTTATTGAATGACCTATACCTCTCAATAAGATGATAAAGTGACCCTGCCTTTTTGGAATCCCGCCTGTTCTGGGAAGATAATTTTATTCTGCTCTAGCCAAGAAATCAGTTTGTTTAATAGGAATTTAGCATAGATCTTGCTAACAATGCTTAATAAGCTTACAGGCCTATAGTTGGAGGGGTCAGTATGAGGCCCTTTCATATAGATGGAAATGATAACTGCCTTATCCCAACCAACTGGAATAGTACCCAGTCGAACGACCCTTATCTAACTCCCAGTGAAGGTTATCAACCAAGGCCACAAGCACAGTCTCAGTGCCATAGCCTGGACAAAAGCTGGACTGTGAGGGATCTAGAAAACTGAGTTGATCCAGAAAGTAGGACCCTTAAAGTATGTAGTAGGAAAGGCAATTGCTAGGGGTATTGTCCCCTTTCTCTTCATACATAGATATTAGCATGCAGCTATAAATATTTGAGTTGCTAACTATCAGCACAAGTGAGACACGTCTAGCACTTCTCATAAAAATAATGCTGATGCTGGCTTCTCTATATATTCCCTAGTAATATTTAATGCAATTCAACACACTAATTCTTTTTGACAGCTTATCATCAGTATTCCACATTTGATTTCCTTCTAGGATGTATGAAATAGGAACAATTCCAAAGACAAATAATATCTTTCCTTGTGGAAACTGATACAGCAAGTCTGAAAGCCTAGTATATAATAAAAGATGCTGCAATCACAGTATCACATATTCGTCTTTACCAGCTTTAAGGCAAATAAGAAAACTGAAGTAATGTGAACAGCACTGTGTTTTTGTTGTAAGGTTTCAGCCTGGGTACACTGTGCAATGTAACTGAAGGAGATGCCTGTAGAAATCAATCATAGAACATTAAAGGAGCTTCATATCTAACTCAAACTGATATAATTAGCTGGCTATGAAAAGGAGGCAAAGCTAGGGACACAGTAGCCTGAATTCAGTAAGGATTTTTCTATCTGGTCAAAGTCACCGTAGCAGTTTTACAAAACAGACAGTAGTGTGTGCATTCTTCTGACACTTCAGCACTGCTCTGTTCCAACTTATTAAAACTCAGAAGTCTAGTCAGAGAGAAGAGTCTTGTAGAAGTGCTGCAGGGAAGGAGAGAGAATATTATTGCTGAATTATGGGGGTGGAAATATTACACATTGTAACCTGGGTCATTCACAGGGCTAGGGCAGTAACGTTTCACCTCTAGAACCCCTAGGTTCACGAAATGTTTTGCTAGTGAAAATGTGTTTGTAAATCCAATCTGTACTATCCACAAAAGTGCAGTAAAATTTTGTACCAGACACAACTCTTGAAAATGTTGGCGATACAGCATTTTGAAAGTCAAAGTTAATGTCAAAGAGCACTGTCGGAAGTATAAAAATTACAGGTAGTAAGTAAGCAGCAATTTCATATGGTCATTTAATCCAAACCTCCCACAAATGTAGGGTTATTCTCCATGTTCACCGGCTCTCTTCTTTTATTGTATTATTCCATCAGCTCAAAGCACGGAGAACACTGCAAACAATTATTCTTCACAACATGCCTGTGAAGTAGGTAGGTATAGTACAGTACTAGATGTTTTCTGATAAGTAATCCAAAGCACAGATTTGCTGAATATCACAGAAGCAACAGCGGTCAGAGTTTGGAACAAAACCAAGGGGTTTCCAGTTCAGTCCCTTCTCTTATATACCACACAGCACACCTGTACTTTTGGTAAGAGTGTGTACAGCAAGAAGGGTCTCCAAGAGGTGTGGATGGGGATTTCCTTTAAAATGGAAACAGGGCCAGCCAGCCTGAGGTGTTCTGCCTGGGCCTCAGACATTGCAGTGCATTGCAAATTCCAGCCAGGGGCTTGGAGTGCAAGTGGACAGAGGGACACTGATCTACAAACCCCAGGGTTGAGACTGCAGTGTATGTGTGTTTGGGGAGAGAGGGCCACAGAAAAGGGGGGTTGTGCTCCTGCTCCTCAGCAGGTCAGGGTGGATCAGGAGTCTTGGTCTGAAGGATCTGCCACCCTTGAGAAGCTGGCTGTCATGGAGAGGATGAGGATCTACCCTGCCCAATGGTAGAGTGGGCATGTGAAGGTAGAACTCCTTCTGATCATGACATGTAGACGGGCAGGTCTCCATTAAATGCGACAGGGCAGTCATATAAGTTTCCAGTAGGGATTTCCAGTACAGATTCTGATTAATCTGTAACTGCCTGTAATGGGCCATTGCAGATTAATCCAAAGCAGTCCGTAACATGGGCCTGCAATTTGCAAATCCCCTGTTACAGATTTAGGTTTCCTCTCACCCCCAGCCCTGGAGTGTTAGTTACTAGGGTTGCCACCTCTGCCATTTTTAAAGGAAGGCTTATGTGAAATACATGCTGTAGATCCTGCACTGGCACTTTAGGCACCAATGCAGGCCCTGCAGCATGTATTTCTCATAAGCCTTCCTTTAAAAATGGCAGAGGTGGCAACCCTATTATTTACTGGCCTTGGAGGGCTTGATTGAAGCTCTGCAGCCCAGAGCTGCTGCTGAGGGAGGGCTCCCTGGGAGGGTCCCTCTCGCAAGTGCACTACTGAGCTCCCTGCTCCAGAGCATGTATTTGCAAAATGGCCTCCAGGGCATGCATGAGCCTTCGGCCACTTTGCACATGTGCAAAAAGGCTGTTGCCCTTAACTAAAGATAAATGGTGACAATGTCACTCTGGCTGCCACTGCTTTAGTTAAGGTTGGTGACCATTCTGTGCATACATGCTCCAAATCAGGGAGTCCAGCAGTGCACCATGGTGAGGAAGACTGCTGGCAGCCCCACCCACAGCAGCAGCAGGCCAGCAGAACTTCAGTCAAGCCCTTTGAGACCTTAAGTACCATTCCAGAGCCCCAGGAAATGGGTGTATGGGAGGTTGGACCCACTGTCCCGGAGGGACTACAGATGGGAGGATGGATCAGTTTTCCATTGACTACAATGGGAAAATTTCCCATTGACTTCAATGGGATCCGAATCTGAACCCATAATTAATCCGCAAGTTACAGTTCCGAATCTGCAATGGATATGAATCTGTAATTTAACCTGAATGGGATGAGCTGCTTCAAAACAGCTCATTAGGGAGGTGGGTGGAGGAGCACTCTCACCCCTGCCACCAAACAGCTGATTGGGGAGAAGGAAGAGTAGAGGAGCCCCTTCCCTGCATCAGCTGTTTGGTGGCTGGGGTGAGCACACTCCTCCAGATGGGCCATATCCTTAGACCTCACCTTGCAACAGGGCTGCACGGGATGACTAGAAATGAGGCAGCTGCATGGCCCCACATTAGTCTAGGTGAGGCAACAGGCTGTGCTGTGTCACCAGCCTTCTCCACCCGACATATCCTGTAGCAGCTAGGCACCCCGAGGTGAGTGAACATCTGGTGGCTACCAAACTGCTGGGAAGGTGACTCATGGGCTACTGTCTCATTTGTTTTAGTCTATCATGACTTGCTCAATGCCACCCATCTCCAAGTCCAACACCTTATCTATTTGGCTACGCTGGTTAATCCACCTGTTAGCTCCCAACTGCATTGAAAGCCCAGCTGGATGTAGAGGGAGAACTGAGTAGGCAGAACAATCATATGGAGCTCCCACACTGCTCTCCATCTACCTGCTGCTACAGCCATCAGACTCTTCACAGAGAGTATAGCCACAACTGGAAGGGATGGGGAAAAGGGATGTGGTCTGGGTTACAAATTGGCTGGGGAGAGAAGAGATGAGGGTTGGTGTGTAAAGAGGCAGGTCTTGTGCACAAATTGGAAGGGGGGGGGGGAATGGAGGAGGAATAGGGTGGCGTTTGGTGCACACACCGCTGGGAAAAGAGAGAGATGGGGTGCATCATGCGTGCAAACTGTGCCAATGGCAAAATGTCTATTTTCTTGTACCTTTGCATTACAATAGATTAGTCATCCCTTTTGACGGCTAAACATGTGCCAGACAGGCCCTGTGTGCTATGTTTGCACCTCTGGTTAGCTCCTCCCATTCTTTCTCAAGCACCACCACTGTCCCCAGTTTTGGTTTCTGCTTCAGTGAGAGAGTGTCAGTGCATACTACCAGTGAAAAGTCTGTCACTTTCATCTTCAATTAACTGCTTCACTCATATAACTCAGCATGTTTTGAACAAGCTTTTTGTTTTGCCTTATATGTTCCTCTTCCTCTTGCTTTCTCTTTAGAAACTGTAAATGCAATGCATGCAGGCAGTGTTCTTCTGCCTCCAGTGATGTTACGGTGCTGTGCCAACTTTCCCTGCCCTACTTCAGAACAAAAATATAGGGAGTCAGCCTAGGATGGACTACTTCTGGAGGGTGAGAGCCCCTTTGCTTTGCCTTTCGATGGCATGGCCATGCTCCTTTCCAAATGTTGTGACATCACAATGCTCAGAAAGCGGTGTGGCTGCATCAGAAAGTGAAGTGAGAGTCCCTTCACACCAATGGCACAGTCGTAGCCTCACCACACCCTGCTTGAGCATCACAGGCTCCAAACGTCACTCCCAGTAAACTTGTCAAGTGGAATCAACATCTTGGTCACCTCTGCTCTAGGCTGCCTCACCAGAGTGAAATTTTAAAAATAAAATAAAAAAATATAAAATGACAGACCCACCAAGAATAAAACAAAAATCCACAGTTTGCACCTCTGGCTCCTCCCGTACTGTCTGTCTCCCAATTGGTTGCACATTAAAGCCCATTGGACTGTTCTTAAAAAACAGAAAGAAAAATGCATACAGTATATTTAAAGTTCGCAGCATGACTCTACATAGCTTTTCTAGTACATGTACCCAACTGTGACAAAAAGTTTATAAAATTCAGAACACAGCAGAAAGATATTTATTTACTCCTGTTTACACTTTTTTTCCTGACTGTGAAGGGTGAGGGGAAGTTGTAGGCTCTCTTAGAGTGATTTCAGACATTACGAGATCACGCTCAACCACAGTGAACCACAGTCAATTCCGCGGCAGGGCCAAAGCACCCTGAATGTCTGTTCGGCGGCTGCCAGATGTTCACCACAGTCAATACCCACATGGAGTCAAAATCAACAAAGGGTGATTTCAGACGTTACGGGGCCCTTTAGCCCCGTACCGAAATCACCGGCTTCATTCCCCGTCGGGGTCACCCCGTCATGCCATATCAGAC
>QEPC01012039.1:842416-860002 GCA_003113815.1 Sphenodon punctatus | reverse complement strand
GCGGGGCCATTGCGGCTGCCGCGTCGGGCTGGAAGCGTCACGGCCTGGGATCCCGCCGGGGATCCCGGGCCGTGGCGCGCGGCCAGACGTTACTTTTCGTTGGTCCCTTCCCGGGGTCTGTTTGACCACGCTTCCCAGGACATTCCCCCGGCTAGCCCGGGAAGCATGGTTCAAACTGACCCCATGTGGGGATTCACCGTGGCGAACATCTGGCGGCCTCCAAACAGACGTTCGAGACACGGTGACCACAGGTGGGTATTCACCGTGGTTCAGCATGATCTCGTAACGTCTGAAGACACCCAAAGCTTCCGGAGTTTCGGCCCGGACCATCTCCAAAAGTGTGGTCAAAGAGATTCCCAACAGGAAACAAAAAAAAGGAATGTCTGAACGGCAACCACCGGCCGGAACCAAAGACAATGATTCCCAGCCGGGGACAAAGCACGCAGCGTTGCTACCAGACAACCAGCAACACCACAGATCGGGGAGTGAGATTTAAAGGGCACATGACAGCAGCTGGGACGAGCCGTCCCGGTGCCTTCTGGGTGCTTTGACAATGGCCCTGCCCGGGATCAGCGTAATGTCTGTTGCGCTGCCCCGGGCCATGGTCCAGTGGTCCGATTCCCTGCCGTGGTTCCGGTTCCGTCATGTCTGTTCGGGGCTTTCCTTGACCACGGGGGTGTGTGGTTGATCTGTTCATCCTCGCCGGGAATCCACTGTGGTGAATCGGGACTGTGTAATGTCTGAAATCACCCTAGAAGTGTGCAATACTACAACAGCCTGATAGAGCAGAAAAATGTCTCTGGAAAGGAGAATATAAGATGGAGAGGTTTGTAGATAACAGCACAAAGAAAAAATGAGCAGAAAGAGAGAATAAGAAATAATCTGTCAGATCTGTCTTGACATCCAGCAGTGAAATCTTAGTAGAATAGTTTATTCAATCAGGAAAAGGCCATGTATTTTAACTTAAAATGTATCCTTCCAATTTCCAGTAGTTTTGTGCCCTTAGAGTTTCTTGTCATATTTGCACTCTCATAACTCATCTGATTTAAAGGCAAGCTATATTATTTATTTATTATTATTAAATGCTGCTCAAAGTGATGGACAAATGTGGGGATGGACCATTAAGAAGAACTTACCAAAACTGGCCAAATGCTCTAACAGACAAAAGTTTGCGTAACTCCAAAGCTACTTTGCATTTCCTACTGAACTAATCAGCAACAGAACTAGTAACTTTGCAGTCACTAGTTCTATTGTTGATTATACCATAGGGAAATCCGGGTGGTCATGGGGGAGGAGAGTAGGAAAACTGTTTTCTAATTTCTTCATCTGACCTATAGATCTAGTCCCTGTCCTCAAGCACCAAAACTGTAGCCTCAAGAGAAGGGAGCAGAGATGAGGCCATGCACTCAAGCATAGGGGATGAATCAATGGCACAGATCCATGATCTGGACCATCCCTTCCTTTCCCAATCCCAAATATGCTCCCTTAAGCAGTAAGCACCCCCTTCTCATAGGTCTATCCAGCCCTATGAGACATTGTACTAATTTTCCAAGTGTCCCAGGGGAGGGATAAGGTTCCCCACTCCTGAATACACAGTTTAGCTTTAAGCATGTAAGTAGCCCCAATGAAGTCATGGAAATTGTTTAACTGACTTTGATGTTTATTCTATGCACTATGGTTAGGGTGGCCATACCTCTCCTTTAATCCACAATGATTATGAAAAATACATGGTGCAGGGCTGCATTGGTTTCACTGTAGCCCTGCACCATGTATTTTTCATAAGCATACTGGATTAAAGGGGAGGTATGGCCACCCTAATTATAGTAACACAGGTGTCAAATGAGATCAAAGCCTTCTCGCTTACAGTCTAAACTAGACAAGAAAGATAATGGGAGCAAGGGGATCACAGAAAGTTAAAGTAACTTGCCCAAGGTTACTCAGTAGGTTAGGTAGGTGATGGAAACAGAGTTCAACACCTCCAAGTCCAAGTCCTATATCCTAATCACTGAATCACATGACCTCTCCAATTCCATGAACACTGGATCAGACCCAAAAGGTGCTTAAAGTTTGGCGCTGACCGATTCTATTCCCCCATCCAGTAACATACAAAGACAGTGAAGAAAATCAGGTGTACCTTCCTGTGGAAGACAACACTGGAGAGAGAAATACATTAAGTTAAACTCCGATCTTAGCTACAACTAAGCAGTGACATAGCAATAGCCAATGACCCATGTTACTGCATTTCCCTCATTGACAGGAATGGAGGAATAGAGTGAACGGGGGTCCCTCCCTGGCTATATCCCACCTGCTAACAAAGTGGGGCAAGCCCTGTCCCTTTAGCAAATAAGCCCTGCTCCTCAGCAAAAAAAGCTCCACCCTTCACATACTTACATATGTGTGCACGCGCGCACACACACACAATTCCCAACAGTCCAAGTGCTAAAGAGAGTCTGAACTCTCCTGCTTATTATTCTACTTAATTTCTTGTCATTCCATCAACTCCCTTTTGCCCTCTCAAGTGCTTTTCTTGCAAGGTAAGCAGGAAATAGGTGTCTGAGGCTTGAATTTCATTTCGTTTGGCTCTCTCTCTCTCCCTCCCCCTAAAAGAGGGACATTGACCCCCACCACAGACAGACAGGGATTCAGCACCCAAGTAGGGACTGTTGTCAGGTATATTTTATGGTACTGTACATGTGCAAAATTCCATGCCAACTGTTTTTTCTCTCTCTTTTTGTTAATTACAAGTATGGAGTGGGAGCGCTAGATATGTCAGGACTAGAGCGGCTAGTCATTCTTACTAACACATAAAAAGATGTAGGCTATGTGTGGGCACAAAATATCAAAAGGCTGCAAAAGACTATTATTAATTATTATTAATTATTATTTTATTTATATAGCACAAGCAATGTACCTGGCACTGTAAGTCAATAGTTATGGACAAATCCCTACCCCAAGGGGCTTACAACAAGGGAGGGGAAGAGAAGGGGGAGAGGCAAACATCCAAAGAGACAAGAGTACATTCATGAGGTTGAAAAGTTGCAGTCAAATGTGCTTCAGTTAATTACAAGGAACTAGATTCTGAGTGATGGGGAGAAGATGCAGTTGGGGGGGTGGGTAAGGCCGCAGGCCGCTTTTAAACGAGACAAATTTGCGCATGATTGGTGAAAAATGCACGTGTTTTAATGCTCGTTTAAACACCTAAACTGTTTTAAATGCGCATTTGCCATGATCGTGTATAAGCCCAAACCATTTTGAATGTGTTTTTTAAATAATGCGCATTTTTTAAAACTGGGTTTGAGCCCCTTTGATGATCGGGGGGATGCCAAAACTGTTTTTTTTAAATGCACATTATTTAAAAACCACATTCAAAATGGTTTGGACTTTTACACAATCATGGCAAATGCGCATTTAAAACGGTTTAGGTGTTTAAACGAGCATTAAAACACGCGCGTTTTTCACCAATCATGCGCACATTTGTCTCATCTAAAAGCAGCCTGAGATGGTGGTAAAGAATGCGAGACACTGGGACAAAGCAAGAAGACAAGACTAGTCAACATGAAGGGGCCTCGAGAGGGCGGCACCCTGATATCCTTGTAGTTCACCTAGGTGAAAACAATCTCCCCCAAACAACAGGTCTAGAGTTAATGGTAAACATAAAAAGGGACTGGTTAGTAGCATGCAGCCTGCTGCCCACCACCAAATTGATCTGAACGTACATGCTAGAGAGGATATGATGGCCCAACGGGATTTGCCCCGGCAAGGTTGACAGGGTACGCAAGAAGATTAACCAAGAAGTGGAGAAGTTGGTCCTCACCCATGGCAGGGACACTATCACTCACCGGAATTCGTTTTTCATGGCCCGAGCTCTAAAGGACAGATGGGGTGCACCTCTCCGACATGGGTGCCCATATGTACCTGTCAGTGCTAAAGGAAAAGCTAGCTGATTTGATTTGAGGTCGGGGGTGGGGATCTCAAACCAGCCAAGCAGGTTCTGGTGGTTTGCTGTGGCAGGGGTCCTCGGTGTTAATCAACAGTTTCAATCGAGTTAGCTGTGTGTTAAGTCATCTCCTTAAGAGATGGGACCACGGGTGAAGCTAGAGCCGGCTTCCAACCCAGGCCCAGGAGGAAGGGTCGAGTTATACAATGGAGAACAGGGGAGGTCCTCTGTTTTGCATCCGCCGCCTCCCTCCTACTTTGGTCACAAGAGGTTCTGGACCTCCCCAACCAGCCAGACAGCTGGAGTGAGAGTGACCTAGCACAGATACAAGTTGGAGGTACCAAGGGACATCGGGCCGCCTAAGTTCGTGTTTTAGTTTTTTCTTTAAAAGCATAGCTTAGGCTGGACCCAGGAGGGAGAATGCCCCCTCCCAATTTTTATCCATCAGTCAATAAAGAGTGCGGCCTTTAAACCCTACAAAGTGTGCTTGTGTTCTTCCAGGGTGCTGGGGCAAAGCAGGGATGGGCAATCTCAGGCCCACAAGCTATAGTTTTTATGTGGCCCCTTTTAGGTCCTGGATCCTTGGATCTAGTTCCTTCCCTCAAACACTGAAAGACTAAACTAAGCAGAAATGAGGGCATGCACGTAAGGATAGAAGGCACAGATCTGTGATCTGGACCCTCCTTCCCCGACTTCTATGCAGCCCTTGGAGCTTTTACTAATTTTCAAAATGGCCTGTGGGAGGGAAGCGTTTCCCCACCCCTGCAGTAGCACAGAAGGGTCACATGGCCAGAGCAACAAGCTTTCAAAACATTTAGTGTTCCAGTGTTCCAAGTGGATGTACCTGGAAAAAGGCAACATTTTTCAAGCTCTGAAAAGAGGATGGGCATTTTTACACACACCTTAAACCGGATTTTTCAATCTTCTGGGTTTACAAGTCCACAAGTAAGTTCCGGATGCATTCTTCACACGCACGCATGCACTGCCCTGAGGCAGCCTAAAGTAGCTGCAGCTGTAGACGTGAGGGGCTGCCATGGAAACCAAGTGATCACAGCTGCCTGGAGCAAAGCAGTTTACCAGGAGAACATTTTACACACAAAAGTTCTATGCAGAAGTTCAAAGAGCCAGATGTTTAAGATCTGGGTGAGGAATTTAGACACGCAGAAAGTTCAGGATGTAACAGCAAACATCCAGGAGAAATGTGTGTGTAAAAACACCCACTGTTACAACAGCCAAGATCTGAGATGACAAGAGTATTGACAGGAATTTTAGCTGTGAGGATGGACACCGTGCTGGATCCAGGGAAGTTGGGGCCATATGCAAAATGGTGATGTGGATCCTGCCCCCAATGTAATGCACACTAACTCACCCACTAGAAAAAAGAAAATATTACTTAATTATGTTTGATGGTCAGCAGTTAAATATAACATCCCCTTCAGGGGCCAGGACTCTCTGCAGGCCTATATATGTTATTTCTAATTCATGGGCCCCATGTGCTGGGGGTCTCCCTTAATCATTGCAGGATTTCCGTAGGCCAGGTCTCCCAGCATTTGAGGCTCTGTTAGCTTCTCATACTTGCATCTCATACTTATTTCACATTTATTCATCAAACTCCTGTATTGGAGGACTGTGCGTGTGGCTCCCCAACACATGAAGGCCAGTGCAGTCAACCCAGTCTGCACTATTCTGGATCCAGCCCTGGATAGGGAGAAAATGCTGGCCCTTAGAGATGTTATATAGGAACAACCTGCAAGAGAAACATATATCCAGGATGCAAAGAACTAATAAGTATGTCAAGTTGTACAGGCAAGATGGTGGTATTGCCCACAAAAAAGTGAGATTGGATCAGGAGGAATTTGGAGTATCTGGGGAGAAGATCAGGAGCTCAGTTTTGATCTTTTGAACTGAAACCAACAGCAGAACACCCACAAAGATATGTCAGAAAGAAAGGGTGGATTTTATTTTGGTCAGAATGAGACAGATGGGAAAGGCAGATCTGCAAGTTGTCTGCATCGAGATGACAGCTGAAATGGTATTTGCAAACAAGGTCACCCAGAGACAGAGTGTACAGGAAGATGATGATGAAGGGAATGCTGCTGTTTTACAAAGTGCATGCTGTGACTGTCACATAGATGAGGGTGGGGGGAGAACCATAATATTTGAAGGCTAAGCAGTCAAAGCTTCCATGAGTCACACTGGCTTGTTGAGTCCCTTGTCTTGCAGGTGCAAACACTGTGAATGCAATTTTTAAAAAAAAGAAGAAATGTGATTGCACACAAGGGATTTATTTTCTACACAGAAGTGAAGGATGAACTTTGGGGAAACACTCCCTTTAAAGGACTGGCTATGTCTATGGTGGTAACTTATGTTAGAATATCTTTGAGCCTTTCCCACTATAAGGGTGCTGTTAGAAATAACTTTACATTATGCCTTGTAGAGAAGAAGCAGACTGATGGCTCAATTGTCATTCATACCCTAAATCTTCCTTCATTACCCACTATTAGTAGTTATTGCACATGTAAAATTAGTGATATTTTAAGACAAATCTTCATGACTTAAATGGTGAAACTAATATAATACAGGCCTGGTTCTCATGGTTGAGGGATACAATCAGACCAGTGGTTTTAGCAATAAAGAGAAAGCCGAGGCCAGAGTAAAGATTCATAATCAAGCAGAGACTATTATGCTATGAAAAGAAAAACGGCTCTAGATGGAATATGCATGTGTTTCTAATAAATTCTAATGTGTTTATTGTTGTTTTTTTTTAATAATGAAGGAAACTGACATTAGCTTCCAAAAATCTCAAACATTTTGTGCCTTTTTCTCAGCTGATATAGTCAGTGAATTCAGCATCACTGGCAAAGCTGAGGATTTATCCCCTAATGTTAAAAATTAGATAAATCCTCAACAAAAACAAAAACAAAAACAAAAGCACACAGGCTCTGTTATCTTCAAATAATGTGGAAGCTGACCTTAACTAGACAGAATATTGACAATATAAGTGATAAGTGAGCCTAGGGCATCTACAACGTGCACATTAACAGCTTTACACCCAAAGAGAAAAAGAGAGCAGGTGGTAGCATGTAGCTGCTGAATAATCAATTAACCTCACCAATAGTCACTGGAGAAGAGACTGAGAAACAAGTATCTAATGGCAACAGGAATAGACACAGACAAACCGGCAGACAGAAAAACAAACACTACTGTCAGGCAATATTGTCCTGATGGTTGTAATTTTGGTCACAGGAAAAGCAAAGAAAAATTTGACAGAATTGTGGGGGTAAGACTTCTGATGGGGGGGATGTCTACCCTTTACACACACACACACACACACACACACACACACACACACGAGTGAGTGTTTGAAAAGGCATCAATAGGTCTAGTAGCAAATTCTTCTTTTCTCATACTTGTTTTGCACTATAAGACCTTTGATCTCAATAGAATTACTCCTGGTTTTCAAAAGAGAAAGCAAGAGAAGAATCAAATGTTATTACTTGAAATAAAACTGTCTACATCAGATAGATCACCTTTAGCCCCATGAACTAGACGACACAGAAGATAAAAGGAACTCCCTGCTCCTCTGTGGAAGTACTGCTGAGTATCAGTAACATTATTATTATTATTATTATTAACAAACATTTATATAGCGCCAGCAGTGTACCTGGCACTTTACAAAGTAATAAAACAGACACGGTCCCTGCCCCTAGGGCTTACAATCTGAGAGACAGGAGCTGGGGGAGAGACTTAGGAAGGGGAACAGAGGGAGAGACAAGGGGTCTAACATTCATGAAGATGCGAGGTCTCAAGTGCACGTACTTGGCTTGGTTACGATGAGAACATGGTAATTAATGTATCTTACCCATAGTTGCATATAATATATTCAGGTGCATTTTTCAGAATTTGTCAAAATCCTTCTTGTCTGAAACAGCAGCAACCCTTTCTTGAACATAGTCATACTGTGACTGTGTTTAAGACAGGGTACCCAACTTACATCACCAAAAAAAAATCTCGCCCTCCCAAGGAACTGAATTCCTGAGTACTGCCAAACAAAAAAGAGGGAGGGGAAAAAAGACAGAGTCTGATCAAATTAATACACAAATAAAATGTACTATATGAAATGTTTATATATAAACTAATTCAATAAAAAGGTGCCAAGCAAGCACCTATGTAAACATACAATATAATCAAGCAATACCAACATACATTATAAAATATAAACCAACAATGCATATGTACTTATCCATGTACAATGACTTTACCAGCAGGGTTGAGGTATTCAAATTTTGTAGACAAATCAAGTTGTGGGACTGGTTTAAGATGTTTGATAATGTGGATTATGACAAAGAAGGTTTCAGACCAAAATCCACTTTTTTACCACCTACAAACAATCCGCACATTCAGGTTTTTGAGGACTCAATGTGTAAAGAACTGGATAAGATTGATAAATCACCTAAAAGGGTATGGCAGAATTTAAGTAATATTGAAAGATGGGCTTTGGAGAATCTCAGTAAGGATTCCAGCATAATTATCAAGCTGGCGGATAAGGGAGGGGCCACAGTTATTCTTGATAGGGACTTTTATTACCAGGAGGTTTTACATCAATTAGAAGATATTGCCCATTACAGATCAAGAAATAAGGACTTCTTGAGAGATCTAAAGAGGCAAATAGAAGAGACAATATATGAAGGTTTGATGACAGGGCAAATTAATAAGAGGGAGTATGAGTTCCTCCTAGAGAGTGAAGAGAGAATCTCCTTGTTCTACATACTACCTAAAATACACAAAAGCCTGGATAATCCATCAGGACGTCCAATTGTTTCTAGCAATGGGTCCATCTTGGAACCCCTTTCCCAATTTTTGGATTTTTTTCTCAAACTATTTGTCCCCCTGCTCCCTTCTTATGTTAGGGATTCGCAGGACTTTTTTAATACTTTAAATGATATAGATTGGCAGTCCAGACCAGGTGATTTGATTCTAGTGACTATGGATGTGACGGCATTATATACTAATATTCCCTAGGGAGCTGCCCTGGAAGTCATTGAAGAAACATTAAATTCCAGAGATGTATGCCATCCCACGACCACGTTTTTGGCCCAATTGGCAGAGCTGGTTCTCACCAGAAGTTGTTTTGGATTTGATGGGCAACTATATTTGCAGACCAGTGGAATAGCGATGGGCTGCACAGTTGGCCCGGAAATAGCCAATCTGTTCATGGGCAAATTTGAGCAGGAGTATATCTATGATGGGAACCGCAATTCGTTCATTCAATATATTTTTTTATATAAAATGTATATTGATGACATTCTTTTTGTGGACAGGCACAGTGGAAGCACTCATCCAGTTTCATCAATATTTGAGTGGATGTGTGGCCAATATTAAAGTTTATCTACAATATGATTTATGTACCATCCATTTTTTAGATATTAGCCTGGTTTACGGAGCAGGCAAAATGTTCACCTCTATATTCAAAAAGGATATTGATGTGAATTCCTTGCTCCATTACACTAGCAATCATCCTAGACATCTTAAGAACAACTTACCTTACAGTCAGCTCATAAGAATTAGAAGGAACTGCAATAGTGACAGTATGTTCATACAGCAAGCTAATAAATGCATGGATGATTTAAGAAAGAGGGGATATCCAGACAGGATTCTTAAAAAGTGTTTTTTCAGAACATTGGGATGATCTAGGGAATCCTTATTAACACCTAAGGAGAAAAAACCATGTGAAAGGTTAGTGTGCCCTTTAACGTTCAGTCAGGGTTCTGGGGAGATAAGCAATCTTAAAACATTGACACCTTGTGGAATGTATACCAGGATGCAATAAAAAACCTATCTTTGCATTCAAGAAAACAAAATCCATGAGAGATATCCTGGTACATGCCAATGTGAGTTTGGGAAAACCAGGTGCCAGTGTTTTACCCCATGCCTCTGTCCCTATGGGTCACTTCAAATGTGGAAGCTGTGGGGCCTGTAAACACAATATATCCATAAAGGAGTTTGTACATCCAGTCACAGGAGGAAAATTTCCACTTAAACATTTTTCCTCGTGTTTCACTAAGTCTGTTATTTACTTGATCTGCCCATGTAATTTGATATATGTGGGATATACATCCAGAATGTTAAGAACGAGGATTTTGGAACACTGTGGCAATATTAGGCATAAGGTTATGAAAGAACCTCTGATAGCTCATTTTGCACATATGCACCATGAGGTGGCGGATTTAAAGTTTACATGCATGTAAAGGTAGTCCCTTGCGGTGGTAACAATTTAAAAATCGCTGCAGAAAAGGGAGACCTATTGAATCTTCAGATTAGGCACGTTGATTCCATATGGGCTTAATGAGCATAATCAGTGGGCAGTGTTTCTTTAACCATTGACATTGACATAACATTTACGTATATTTTGTCATCTAGCCATGATGTTTTTGTTTTCTGGCAATTTTTATTGGTTTCTGTATAACTGTAATAGTGGATTCTTATAATGCAAATGGGAACCAGTGTATAATTAGGTATTTTGTAACAAAAATATTTTTGTCTGTGTTTATGGATGCGCCATGCACCGATTACAGCAAGAACTTCTATGTGGACTATGAGTTGTACAATACAACAGAGTTGTACAATACAACAAGCAAGTCCCATGAGGAAGTGGTGATATAAAAGAAAAAAGGAGGCCTATACAGCTCTATGTATGGAGATACCTTCTGCATATGTAGCCACATCACTTCTCATACACGGTGCATTTAGCAGGTTTATAATTGTTTCTTCAGGTGGGTGTTGTGATTGGGGAGTGAGTTGAGAAAAGGAGATACACAATGGAGGAGCTTGCAGCGCTGGCAGTCCACAGGTGATGAGCATTATGGCATGAGGAGCGGATTACATAAGGCTCCCAGAAGAGCGCAGGAGAGAAAAAGGAGCCTTGATTGTCAGGGGACACAGGAAGCTATATTAAGCAGTAGCATCATGAACATACAGGCGTGAGGCACATTGAGACCGGTGAGCCGGGGCTTGTTATAAAGATCTATGGAGGATTTATTTACTGTATGGGTGTCTATCAGACAAGAGAGACCACTATTGCACGCAGTAGCCTGAGACTGTTCCTTGAGTTTGAAGACATGAGCATGTTTAGGAGTTGGTATATGGAGCATTTTTTCTCTAGATTTAAGCTTTGATGCTCAATAGGGAGCAGTGGCTGCAGTTTTTATTCTTATTTTGAGGGTGCCAATGGGGTTTTCTGACAAATAAGGAGTGGCTCTGGGATATAGAGACTGCAGTTTCCTTAACTTTCCCATTAGTGCCCTGGCAATTATATTGGATCTTGATCCTTGTTATAAGATAGATTGGGCTGTAATAATTACAGTCAATGGTATATCATTGCAAATCTTTTTACAGAGTGGTCTGGAAGGAATTCTCTTAGTTCAAATTAGGTGGACTGGGGCGCATAATAATTCTCCTGTGAGTATATCAGCTTTGAGAGTCTTAGATATGTGCATAGATATATTTCTACATGTTTCATTTATTATAGGTATATCACTAATTTCACATGTATTTTATGTAGGAACCATTTGTTGGCTACAAAATTTGGGGGTGGTTCAATATTTGAGAGAAGTGCTGTCAAAAGAGTTGTGGAGATTCAACTCGGCATTTTACAAGGTAAATATTGCCTCATAGTTGGGGTTATATTGTTATCAGCAACTTGAGTGTATCCCTTATTCAAATCCTCAAATTGTCTTCCCAGCCATGAACATCCGCATGTTGATCCACTGAGGAAGGGGCATTTGTCCCCCAAAACACGTTTTTTCTCCCCTCCCTCTTTTTTGTTTGGCGGTACCCAACTTACATCCTGTAGTGAGAAGAGCCCCATAAGCTTATCAGCTGTAGGATGCAATAGAAAAGAGAGATCAAACTCAAATCAGAGCAGTCATTCTGAGACACTCAGGGTTTTGCCTGAAGAACTCTGTTTAGAGTTTCTACTATTTATAGTTGTTAAAGATGGAAGTTGACATTAAGTACTAACATGAGGGGCAGTATCATGATGAGGACTGGGCACTCTTGTCAGGTAGTGTGGTGGCGAGGACCTGCTACTCAATGGAAAGACAAATGAAATCCCAGAAAACTAGGGATGGGACTCTCGGTAATGAAGAGAACTGAGAGTAGCTTTGTAAAGCACCAGGTACATTGCTGGTGCTCGGTAAAGTGTTCAGTAATGCCGAGAAGAACTGAGAGTTTACTTTGTAAAGTGCCAGGTACAGTGCTGGCGCTATATAAATGCTTGCTAATATTTAGGGGTGGGACACCAGGGAGAATACCAGATACCGGATGTACCGGTATTGGATCTCCCTGGTACTGGATTTACCTGTGCCGGCATACTAAAATTTTAACATTGGCCGCGGTACCGGATTTTTTTACATTGTGGCTATTGACTTCAATCGCCGCAATTTAAAAAATCTGGTACCATGGCCAATGTTAAAAATCTGGTATGCCGGCACAGGTAAATATCAGATTTATTGGATTAAGCTGATACACCCAAATACTGGCAATATCGGATCTCGGGAGAACCGGAATTCCCACCCCTACTAATATTAATCTGATATCTCTGTTTTTTCTCAGTTCTTGGTGGTATTGGATCTTTTATATTGGTTTTTTTATTGGATTTTTAACATTGCAGTTTTCCCCATTGTGGGGAATGTTAAATTGCAATGTTAAAAATCCAATACTGATAGAACCAAGAACCGGTAGAAAACCGATAGAGAACCAAGAAAATTGAGAACCGAGATTTTGCCAATATTCCCACCCCTACAGAAAATAGTGGCAGCTGTGTTGTAGACAGCAGTGGCAACAGACTGCAACTTGGGCTGTGGTACTGGGTGACTCAGGGGAGTCTGGTTGCAGGTAGGAGTGGAAACAGACCACAAAAAGAAGATACTTCTAACTACGACTGAGTCTAAGAGAACTGTTAGGCCCTCAATGGGTTTGGGAGGCTTAAACAGTTCAAAAAATTAACTGGAACTGTGGTGTCAGCCATACCCTTGATACACATTTGGGCTGATATGATATCGGTTTCATTTGTTTTCCTCAAATAATGCTGTAGTTCTTTATCCTGAAATACTTGAGTGTGAGACAGTGACAACGGTAAAGTTTTATTTTCCCATAGCTGGATGCAGGAGCACAGCTGCATGGGATCATCTTGAGCTACTGGACTTGTATATTTAGAAATCGCCCTAGACCTGGTCTTTGCTTCTGCCATTGACACCTGCCAAAAGGTTTACATCAATGTTGTCCACCCATCCATCTTTCCATTTCAGAACTCAGTTGCTGGCTGGCTGAACTCACGTCTCACTTCCAATCACAATTCTACCTGCCTGCCTGCCTATCCAGAAAGTGGTTCAGAGTAGTGGCTTATTTTGTTGGATCAGCTTCTGCTGGTGAGAATATGAAATCTAGACTATCTTTTTAATGCCGTACATAAAACAGGTCCACATTTTCATTCATTTTTCTTTATTGTTTTAGCATTTTTCTGTGATGTTACTGGAAAAACATGCTGGAAAAAAGTCAATTTTACTTAAACAACTGCAATTAAGATACTGCAGTGCATTAACCTGCTTAACATTCAGTATCATTTCATAACTGCACAGTCCCTATGTTCTTTTGCTTCACAGACAACTTTGTTAGGAACATTATTGATAAGATAGGATGCTACAGCACTACAGGATGACCTATATCGGAACTCACTCAAAGCATTCTTGGGTACAATGAGCTATTTGTGTACATTCAGTATCTATTAAGTGCTTTATACTTAGATTCATAGATATCATCATACTCTATTCTGAACTGAGTTGCTACTTAACACAAATACATGGGTTTATAATATCTATCCATCCTAGAGTTCCCAATAGTTTTAAGTCTGCCACCTAGGGTACAATCCATCTTCCAAGAAGGCTAAGTCCTCATAGGAAGAAAAAACTGCATTTTTACATCCACAAGAGTACACTCTACTTTTTAAATATCAAAGCCAAATATTAAAAAATTTGGATGAATAATTAATTGTCAATATCTCATCCACTTATCCTACAGAGTTTGAGTATCTTTTAAAATGACATTGCTGTCTGGGTATCACCCATTCTATCCTACATACCTCCACTACAATCCTAGAATATGAAAGACATTTTTAACTACAAATACAATTCTCTTCTACACTGAATGATTTGCATGGCATTGTGACACTTCAAACATATGCTCACCTGATTATTAAAGGTACTGATGAACTAATTACAAGTACAGGTCTCAAAAGTGTTTTGTGCAGTGTCTGAATACAGAGGAAAAATAAGTGGCAAGTTCCACAAAAGGCAAACCATAGTAGTCCACTCTTCCAACCTTGCTTCACTATTAGATGAAAGTAAACGATACTTGTGTCTCATCTCTGAAAGAAGGTTTGAATGCTATCACTTCATACAAAAAAAAGATCAGTTTACTAATTAGTTCTTCCTCTGAATGTAGGCCGATGTATAATTGCATACACTATGAATAAATTGTTTCAGTACAAAAGAGTTTGCCTGTGGTACAAAGGAGATTAATTACTAAAAGACAATAGTAATTTTTTGGCTATCAATCACGTATGTAGGAAAGTAAGGCATTCTAATGAGGATTAAACTTCATTAACTCTCCCCAAATCTCATTTGCAATAATGTACAAAACAACAGGGTGTAGTTTTCATCCTCAATATCCCTCAACCAAAGGTAAACTGAATCAAACAGAATACATTCTGGATATTGCTCTGTTTTTTTCTAGCCCTCTGCTAACCTGTTAATAGCATAGACGCAATAATAGGAGATGCTCAGATAAGGCTTATCTGATCCACATAATAAATTCTAAGATACATTTCCATTAATAACTTCAAATTTAATAGCTGGAGAATTTTCAAATAGGCTTCATTATGTTTGATGTGTTCAGTCTCTACTGACATTACAATTGATTAGTTCCCTATTCGATATGTGCCAGTTTGATGGCATAATAAAACCAAAGTTTGCATTCAGTTTCTTTGTTCCGTCATTTAACTAAATCAAGCTATTAAAGCAAACTTCACATTCATTAAATAAACTAACAATTTGAATCAAGAAACATACCCTTTAACACGTGATTGAGAACTGCAGACTGCAATTTACAGAACTGGTTAATGATTTGCAAAAATCTGGCAATCTTCTTAGAACATAAGAAGTGTCGTGCTGGATCAGACCAATGGTCCATCGAGCCCAGCACCAGGCTCTGACTGTGGCCAATCTCAGTCGCTTGGAAGTACCACCCAACTGGTCACAATCGGGTGATCTATTTTCTGTTGTTCACTCTCAGCTCCCGAAAGTAAGAGGTTATATTCCCCAAACCTACCTGACTAATAACTGCTAATGGACCTATCCTCCAGAAACTTGTCCAACCATTTCTTAAACCTAGCTATAATACTGGCCTTGACCACGTTGTCTGGCAACAAATGCCACAACTTAATTGTGCGTTGAGTGAAAAATTACTTTCAATTATTCTTTTAAATCTGCTACCTGCTAGTTACACGGAGTGTTTCCTAGTCCTAGTACTATTAGAGAGGGTAAATAACTGTTCCCTATTAAATTGTTCCACACCACTCATGATTTTATAAACTTATACCATATCCCCTCTGTCGTCTTTTCTCCAAACTGAAGAGCACCAACCTATCCAGCCTCTCTACATAGGAGTTCCATTCCATACCCTTGATCATTTTTGTTTCCCTTCTCAGTACCTTTTCCATTTCTACTATATATATTTTATATGGGGTGACTAGAATGGAACAAGGTGTTTTTCATTGACTTACACAGTGCCATTAAGATATTTTCAGTTTTTTCTCTATCCCTTTATGATTAATTACTAACATTCTGTTTACTTTTTTGATGACTTCTGCACGCTGAACTGAGAATTAGAATGTATTGTCCACAATGGGCTCAATCCCATTGCTCACAGATCCCCATGCACAAGCCATGCATGCATGCAGTTTCTGCGCAGGATAATGTGAAAGCAATGGAGATGTGCGCAGAATCCGCAGACCATAGGATGAAGCCTCCTTTGAATAAATTTGGCTAATTCCCAATAAATTTAAGAGGTTGTTTGGATATTGGGGTACCAGCCCCCAATATTCACTCGTGGAGTGGGTCTGTGTCCTAACACCTTTATTAGGCCACAATCCCTGGGGCTGCCAGCTCAGTCACCTCCACCCTGCAGACCCAGATCTGTCTGTCTCAGGCACAGGAGCACCACAATATCAACCCCCCTGGTCCATCTAGCCAGGCCTCAAAGCCCCAGGCTCTGGCCAAGGCTTCCCCAGGCACGATGCTCCCTATTGGGCACAGCCTCTCCCAGGACCTGGGTCCACTCTAGTTCTCCAGCCTTTAGCACCCTGGATAGCATAGGGCTGGAAGGCTTTGTAAGGGAGATGTAGTCCCTTCAGCTCCCAGGCAGAGACTGCAAGTCTCTGCCTTGCCTCTCCTTATATCCCAGCAGGCTGGGCGTGGCCAGGCTGCTACTCTTCAGCCTTAAAGGGCCGGTGTCCTGCCCATTCTGTCCCTGGAGTTATCAACCTGTTCTCCCCACAGGCTGATCGTAGCTATGGGTGGCTCTCCCAGGCCCATGCGCATATGCTCAGCCCTCCGGCTGACCAACTCAGTCCCCTCTTAAAGGGGCAGCAGCCCTGCAGGACTGCCCCCTGCTACACACTCGACCACCGCTCATTTTAGTTTCCTTCTAACTAGTTTCACTTTAGAGTAGTTTTCCTTTTTAAAGTTAAATGTTACTGCGGTAGTTTTATTTAGCATTCTCCCTCAATTAATTATGTCATATTTGATTATATTATGATCACTATTGCCAAACGGCTCCACCACTGTTACCCCTTCCACCGGGTTCTGTGCTCCACTTAGAACTATATCCAAAGTAGCTCCTCCTCTCATTGGTTCGCAAAGTTCACAAATGGGAGCTAAATTCCAAATTTGAATTCAAATAGCATGAACAAACAACAAAACCACAACACAAACCCTGATTCAAATACTCAGCTCTCAGGTCTGGTATGAACTCAACCCCATATAGGTTTTCCAGATGAAAAGATACAGTGGAATCTAATAAAGTAGAGCTTGTGCAACTTGAATTTCTGGATTAATTTGTTTTCTCCAGTCCTAGGTCTATGGGCCTTTTTAAATGTGTGGCAGTTCTCCCACAGTTTAAAACTGCAGCTTGGGGAAAACACTCCTCCATGAACCGGAAGTCACCTGAGTGCCATTAAAACAGCGGAGCTCAGGCAACTTCCGGTCCAGCAAGGAGTGTGTAAAGCACCCCCATAGAGATTTCCCCAAGCTGCAGCTTTAAACTGCAGGAGAAATCCTGCACATTTTAAAAGTCTCTATGAGAATGTATAGTTGCCCCCGCACTAGGAATAAGACTCAGACACAAAGGATATGGGTAAAACTGGCCGCAGCTGTTTTATTGAATCCGAATTTAATTAATAACCTGTTAAGAAACAAGACAACCAATTACGCCAATTGAACTGATGAATAACGGTGGATAGAGTTAAAACCAATTACCCTGCTTCAAATTGTTTCCCATGCCGAATTGTGAGGCAATTAGAATGCCAATTAGAT